>QGMI01000132.1:0-59588 GCA_007821535.1 Lachnellula occidentalis | reverse complement strand
AATGATGAAATGGATGAAATGGATGAAATGGATGAAATGGATGAAATGGATGAAATGGATGAAATGGATGAAATGGATGAAATGGATGAAATGGAGGGACGTTGAGAAACGAAACGACTCCGTAATAAATGAGCTCGCCGTCGTTATTGACACTGAGCCTATTATCCCCTGCTTCTCTCTTCTGATCAAGCTCCTGAATTTAGACATAGCATATACAGGCACACGCCAGGATGATGAGAGGCCGAAAAGCACTGCTGACGAAAGTTCAAGTCGAGTTGAGTCTGCAAATGTCGAACCGAAGATTCTCCTGGAGCCGCTTTTCTAAGAGGTCACGGGTCGTAATTACGAAACCACAAAAGTAAGAATGAAATATACAGAATTGAAGATCCTGTAATCGTCCTACGCGTGCGTGTGTAACTGTAATTCATAAATCAAGTTCTTTCTATACATGAAATAAAAATTACCTTAAAAGTCTTATATCTTTTCCAAGTGCCATACATCGATTCCCACTCCCTTGTTAAGAGTACATCAGAAAAGATATCCTCCATCCGAAATAAAACGCCTCGATATGATATCCTAAATCCAATTCTTGGGGGGTATAGACGCCTCTTTTTCAAATCCAACCATTCCGTTCAATTCGCTCATATGTACGGAGTAACATTCCTCTCCTCCTCTTATGTACGTAACTTTCTCCAAACATGGCATTTTTTCCATCCGATTAATCATAGCAGCCAGCTCGCGGCAAACAAAACTAATAGCAACATCCCCGTGTTCGTATGCCTACCTGATGAAAATTGAGCGCCGGATGATTTTATAGAAGCCGCCAGACTCGCATTGACGAATGTAGGGCCGCAGATCGCATTAACCTGCGTCGCAGCCCCCACATAATCGCTCGCGAGCGCACCTGCGCGATCAGAACTCGCCGCCTCGAAGACGCCCATGACCTGCTGCAGGCAATCGTCGCACGTCGGCATGCTGCCGCCGGGTAGCGTTACGTTGAGCGGGAGGTGGTAGATGAAGCTATCGCTCGGGTTCGAGGTGTTGGTGATGGCTTCGGCGAAGCAGTATGCGTTGCTGCTGGGGTTGCGTAGGCAGGAGGCTTGGTACATTGGTTTGTAGGCTTGGAGACCCAGGTGTGCGGATGCGATTAGGGGGTTTGCGGATGTGAGGTCGGAGGCGCAGGTGGAGGATTGGGTCATGTTGGTCGCGAAGGAGTTCATGACTTTTGTACAGGAGGTTACGTTCGCGGCGCATGTTATGTCGAGGGTTTGGGTGATTTTGACGAGAGATTTTGCGGCTTGGAAGAAGGATAAGGAGTTCTGTGGGAGAGGTTAGGAAGTTATACAGCAGGTGCGCTACAAGAGGTCTTACTTGGAGTAGGAGAGAGAAGGGTAGGCATTGTGTGAAAGTCGCATTCGCAAGCATATCATTCATAAACGACGAGCAAGTGGCGCTGATATTGGAGCTGAATCCACTGTCGAATGGGGTTGGTACCGAACTCATGCTGGCCAATGTAGCAGTCGCAATGCCAGCTGCCGCCGACGTTGTTGTCGTCGGCGAAGAGGATGAAGAGGGTGAAGCAGAAGAGGAAGTAGACTCATTGCCAAAGGGATCTTCACGACGCCGAAGATCGTTTACCGAAACACCGTAGTCAGATTCAGCGTCTAACGGGCCCGTATGGGGATATGGAGAATGATCAACCAGCAGGACTCCTGACTTGGCTAAGCGCTCCAGTGCTGATCCGATGGACTCTTGAACGTCTAGATCTTCGCTGGAAGCTGGGGCTGGGGCTGGCTCGACCAGTCGTTCTTCTATCTGCGCATACAACGAAGCCGAGCAGAGCGGCAGACAACATATTATAAGTGTGAGCAGAATTAGGTGGTGGTGGGACGATAGAACTGAGCGACGACGGTGGAAACGTGCATGTTTGTTTCTAGAAAACGGGGCGGACGAATGGTGCGACGCCGGCTGTATTGCTGTTACGGTGCGAGCCGGCGATCTCGACGAGCAGGTCAAAGGACCATATTGCGACTGCCTTTCCTCCTCCATCTTGATACAACTTGGGGTAGATCAGGTAAGATTAGTCGAAGGTATTGTGTGTTTCTATAATGGTGGTTCCAGCATTACTCCGTCGGCAGTTGCTGCTCCCAATCTATATGTCGAACTCCCCGAGCGGATGAGGCAGGTCAGACTAGATCTCCAAGACAATGTTCTACCGAGTGACAGGAACAATGTCTTCTACCCTTCCGTCTTTCCGTGGACTTTTCTTCCGTGGTCTGGGACAGTTCAAAGAATGAAGCAGTTGTATTATCAGATTTCTTTCCAGTCGCAAGTGGTGGATAAATAGAAGGAACGTGTTGTGGAAAAGCAAAGACAGGAATGAGTGACTGTAGTTGGTATGGGTGAGGTGGAGTTGTCGATGTATACAACTATCCGGATTAAAAGGAGGGAGTGTCGACAGAAAACCCATACAAGAAGAATACACCACGGCGCCAAACAGACGTCTGGATATTTTCGGGGACGGGCAAGGTTTTGTCTGTAGTCCCCTGTCAATATTGGAGCACCTTTTGACCCAGCGTGCCCGTTTGACTGTGACCACTGACCACCAGCACCACCTGGGCCTAATCTTCGTACAAAACGGTTCTGGCGCCACGATGCAGCCCAAGTATTGAAATGGAACGCCTGCCTTCTGAATTGAGACGCCAGAGTGTTGTATAGTAGCCTGTAGCCGGGTAATGGTGTTGGTGAAGTTGGAGATAGTAAGGTATGGTAAAAGTCTCATTCCACAACCAGTTCTTCTTTCTCTCTGTCGCACTCTCTCTCTTTCTCCTCTTCTTTCATTCTTCCCTCCTAAAGCCGTACTACTGTGCGACTCTTTCAGGAACGCTCACACTACTCAGGTACTGTACAAGCACACACACGCACGCCATGGCGCGATCCGGCCCATCACAGACAGCTTGGCGTAGCGTATCCCCTGTCAGCCCTCCGAATCTAGACCGTGGGTCTGTGCCACCAACTGGGCCCAGTTCCAGTCTACATGCAGTATAGCGGAGGTACGGGGAGATGAAATCAATGCAGGAGAGAGAGAGCAAGCAAGGCGCCAGCGCTCAAGGAAAGACAACCTGGAAGACAAGGCAGGGAAAGGCAACCAGAAATCATATTAGTCAAACCCATCTATGTTTAGAGGCTTCTGCGGTGGTGGTAGTGGTGCTCTGATTATTCTCTTCCTTTCTTTCTTTCTTTCTTCTTTCTCTCTCACAAAGTCTTTCCCTACGATGGTGCGGAACATTTAGAAGCAAGGGACGACAAAAGAAGCATTAAACGGCGCATCCACATTCCATCTGCAGCCCCAGGAACCACCACGCGAATTCCATTCCACGGCATATTTAATACTAACCGCATCAAACAAAACACACTATCGCAGTGCTTACCAATAGTATATATCTGCGTAAAGCATAATTCCCTCATCATATTAGTGTGCATTATTTACTCCTATCTATTCAATCGCTCGCTCACTTACTTTGTATATCTTCACCACTCAATCCAATCCCACAGCCCTCCACGTATACTAACAATATCGAAATCTTGGTATAGTACCCGGTATCCCTAACTGATAGTATTGATCCAAAGAGAGACATTTCTTCATAAAAATACGTGCGGCGTGCTTAAATATTTATGTCCACGCCCTAAAAAATAACGCCACCAATACTTCTCTCTCGATAGTGTTCCAAAAAGATGCTTAAGCCGTCGACTAAGTGCTTACCCCATATATAATCATTGATAAGTTCATCCAGTTCCAACATGTTATTAGTTACCCTTGCCAAGTCAACTGTTGCCAATAGTATACAATGGGGATTTTTAAATCTAAGTTGACTTTTGCTAAATCTAAGTTTAAAATCTAAGTTTTCTAGTATCGCATACTTAATAATAGAGTCATAGTAAGCGTACTTACTATGCTGCTAGCGCTATCTCCTACCTTACTATTACCTACTTCTGCTTAATATGTGATATAAGGATAAAGATATACTCTATTTTTAGCTAGCTATAGTTCTAGCATATAAGTCCTAGTTAAAGTCTAGCTAGGAATTAGCTAGTACATCTATATCTAATAGCTAAGATTCATTTACCTCCTTAATCTACTTCTTCTTCCCAATTTGGCTACTTCATAGCGCCTGCATTTAGCTCACTATAGCTATATCCTTAAAGTTGTCTATATCCCTAAAAACGTCTTCCTCTATAACCCCTACATCTAGCGCTAGCGCTAGCGTTTCCCCTACGATCTCTACATCTAGTATAGCTTTATCATCTAGCTAAGCTATGTCTACCTTTTCTAATAGTCTATTAGAAGCAATTAACTATATATAAGCCTATTCTCTAAGTATTCTAGGCTTATACGGGTCTTCCTTATTGCCTGCCCCCCTAAGAAGTACTAGCGCTATTATTAATAGCTCTACTAGTATAGTATTATTACTAATATCCTACTTCAAATAGGCCCCCCTAAGAATAGCTACTACTATAGTTGATAGCCCTAGATACTACGCTCTAATTGTCTATATAGTACTCTTACTAAAAATAGGTCTAGATGATACTATTCTAGATCGGGATTGCAGTTGCACTAGCGTAGTACTTGCTAGAGGGGCATCATCTCTAGTAAGATTAATTGTAGAAGGAAGATTAATAGCTTCATACTTAAAGAGGCTAGGGTCTCATTAAGTACTTATCTCTTTATAACCTCTCTTCTTTAGTACTATACTCCCTTTTAGGCGTTTCTTCCCTTTTACTAGGAAGGGGTCTAAGAGGATTTTCTAGGCTGCCTGAGGCACTATAGTACCCCTATTAAACTACTAATAAGGGTAGATATCAGAGAGTAGTAGTATCTTAAGATTATGCTATTTTGCCTATATTTTATAGCTATAAGGCAACCTTAAGCTTAACTAGATTAAGTATCTATAAGGCAATAGTAGGGAGATAGAAGCATTATGTAGTAGCTTCAACTTCTCCTTATTAACTAGTAATAAGGCATAGTTATAAACCTCATAGATGACTTTATAGTAAAAGAGAATATTAGTAGCGGTTTTCAGCTTCATTTTTTATATATTAATTACCTCTAAAATTAAGGCATACTAGTTAGCCTAGAAGATACAAATAGTATTAAAAAATTCTTTATAATCTCTTCTACTATTCTATAGATATGCCTTAATAGTAGTATGACTAGATTTATTACGAGAAGTTATTATATTACTAAAATATATAGCTTTATTAACCTAAAAATTCACCTATTACCATTTTTATTAGCGAAATTTATAAAAATACTACGATTTTAAAGGTATTACTAACTAGCTTTTCTCGCTATAGTAGCCATATCTTCTCATAGTACGCTACTACTATCTTATAGTACTTCCTAAAGGCCTTTAAGTTCTTCTTATAGCTCTCTAAGGATATAGAATCTAGTATAGTAGACTATATAAGATAAAACCCTTAAAACGCTTTAGTTATCTAGAAATACTTCTTTATCTTAATAATAACATTTATATTCACGTGCTATTAATAAAGCAGGTGATCTACTACTAGGAAGAAGTTATTAAGAGTATTTAGCAAAGCTAGTTCCTAATCTATAATAAAGCATATAAGCCTTAAGATGTCGTTTTTAGTAAGAAGTTCCTAAAAAGCACTTATTACCTAGGTATAATCATCCTACTTCTTACTACTTAAAAATGCGACTATAAATTAAGGCATTATATTATTCCTACTAGACCTGTAGATATTAAGTAAAGGCATATTAAATCAATTCATCTTATAAGTACAATTAAGTAGAAGAATATTAGGATATTACTTAAGTAATCATATACTTTCTAGATAAGCAAAGAAGAGGCACATTACTTGATTCTTATTATCTAGCACTATCCTAATTTAATAGAAATAGCCTCGATTTCGTAGTATATTAATAAGCTATTAGATAGCTATAGAAGCGCTAATAAGGTTTCTTTAATTCTTCTCTTAGAGGTTATAAATATTAGATTTATTAATCCTCAGGCCTAATTCCTTCAGCTTAGAGATAATAGTAGTAGGTGCTATATAGCAATTTAAGAGCCTTATAATATACTCTACTATATCTGCTTCTTTAAGGGCATCTCTATAGTACTAAGGATGAGAAGTTAGCTCATTTGTGCCTATATGATTATAGAATTCCTATATAATCCTCCCTCTTTAGAGACCTCCTAGCAACTCCTAAGCCTTAATTACGAAGGGATAACTACATTTGCAAGACCTAATATAAGCTCTCTATTAACTTAGGTAGAGGCCTAAATTCCTCTTATTTTAAGGCTTTCCCTATTAATTGCAGTAATAGAGAACTTGTCTACCTATTTTATTAGGCCTCTTTAGACTTCTACTATCTACTAAGATGATAGTATAACCTCTCTCATATATATAAGAATTGTAGGCCTTTAGTAGATCTACTATCAATTTATATATAGTCAATTTAAAAGGGTCTCTAAGTAGGTACTTCTCGCTTGATATAAGGATTAGGGCATTACTTAAATAGTAGACGTCTAAAGAGGCTATAGCAAAGCGATAGTAAGGTAGGTAATAGTGAGGTAGGCAGGCAGGTGATAGTAATAGTAAGGTATGCGATAATAAGGTTAAAGGCCTCTACTATAGAGGTAGGAAGCTATTAATATAGTAGCTATACTGCTAGTTAGCATCATAATAATAGAATCTATATTTAAAATGCAATACTAGAAAACTTAGATTTTAAACTTAGATTTAATAAAACACGACTTAGATTTAAAAATCCCCTATACAATAGGTAAGGAAGCCAACATCAAGCCAGCGCAGTCTTTCTTACCACTAGGATTAGATTGGGTACGAGCAATGGCAAGTCACTTTATATGGACCGTATAGTACTTGATACATTGCAACTTCACAAGGAATAATACCGCTTGAACCAGAGCTTCACTATCCATTCTATTCGCCAAGATGTAGAACGCGTTCGGTACTTCCGCGCTTAATAAATCGTATAACTTTCTCCCGCCAACGTCTCAGGAGTCAGAACTCCATTGTTTCATTTATCTATTTGCATGCATGTAAGATTTGAAAATTGAAGATTTTGCAAATTCTATTTACATTCCTCAGCAGCTCAGCTTATTTTAAGGTAAACGACGATAGCGTTTGGTAGGTTCAGTTTCATTAGCTAAGGGTATGGAGTGCTATATCTAAAGTTCACTATATCAGACACGAAACTTTGTTTTGCGGAACTCAGTCACGCACTTCTAGGCCATTCATGTATGATATCTATTTCCTAGGTATTTGAATCATCCCAGTCTGTTGGGCCTCGCGAAGAAGGCCGACGGACGTAGCTATCGGTCCTCCCCTCTCCTCTCACACATAAGAATATTGGTGAGTCTCACAACGACGCGGGGTTTTCTTTCCAAACACCCTCTTATTCCCTTATTCCCTTATTCCCTCACTCCTCCTACCCACGTTTCCTCCTTCCAACCCCCACCCGCCAAATCCCATATAGCCAGACTAGGCAATCCCGACTCTTCTGTTCGATTCATCTGCTTCAAGATTCCGGATTCAGAAGCAAGTTATGTAGGTATTCACGGGCTCACCGAGTGTAAAGACGAGTCGGAAGCGGGCTTCGAATAAATACATGGATAGATAAATGCGAATAAACCGAGTCGGAAGTGGATTTGCTTATCATGCATATAAGTGTTGACTCGTGAGGGAATCGGGATTATATGCAATATAGTATGGTAGAAGTATATTCGAATAGCTTGGTGGTAGATGCGGTATCGGGTAAGAAAAGAGTGATTCAAGGGGCATCATCTATGGGTAGCTTCAGATGGCAGTAGCTGGCAGATGTACTTGCAATGAGAAAGACCCAGGTGTGGGCATTGATTCAAACATTCAAATACTCGCTATAAGTATCCTACATTTAAACGCCAACCCCAAATTCAATCGCGCATCCGCACCTACACCTCCCATCACCGATCCAAACACTGACAATCACCCACCACGCCCCCTCTCCCCATCCCACTCAACAAACTAGGACACTTAGCCGCAACCCGCCCATCAGTAGCACACTGCATAAGCAGACTCCAAACCCTCTCCACCGTAAACCCAAAATACGGATTATCCGGCCGATCCACCGCGCCGCCCACATACGTCTGATTATGGCTCCACCCATCCTTACTCGTAATGGTTTCCAGCAAGCCCCCATATATCTTCTTACTGATGCCCCTGATCCTCCGAGCGCTGGCTACGAATTGGCCTTTGTAGGCAAGTAGGATGGGTGTAGAGGGGGAGCAAGACTCGCTGTAGATTTTCTCGTACAGCATGGGGATAGCGTTGTATTTGTCCTCCCAGCCCCAGCGGTCGCCGCACGTCTCGCAGTCGCATGGCACGCCTGTGAAGCCTAGACTCAGCATGCCGGTCTCGGGGACTAGGTAATCGTCGATCCGTGGGATGAGTTCGCGCATGTTGTGTGCGTGCGCTTGGATGAACATTGTCTGTTCGGCTAAGCTATCCCATTTATCGACAATGTGGTGGAGATATGTAGCTCCTTCGCGGCCAAGATTTTCGAGCAATTCGACGGCATTGGCGCCGGTGGCTTCTTTGAGCTTGGGTAAATCCGCGGCTGGGTCTTTGGTGTAGATTATGACGTTTGATTCTAGGTTTTTGAGCATGGCCGTTGCTTTGACGGCCTCGAGCATTTCCTTGACCATTTCGGGGTCTTCGTTGTATATGCTTACGACGATGTCGAAGCGTGTTTCGGGTGTGTAGGCTAGGTCGAAGGTGCTGGGTAGGCTTTGGTTGACCGAGTTGACGGATGTGGATGCCAGGAAGGACATGAAGCCTGAACTGAGAATAACTACTACAAGTAATACGAGTCCGCTGAAGACACCGCTCGGTTTTCGGTTCTCAGGACTTGGCGACTTCGAGAGTTTCTTTGAGACATCTGTAGCCTGTACGACGTAGGCGTGAATCCCGCCCGCTCCCGCTAGCACGAAAGATGCGCATAAATACGCAGCTATTTGAATCCAGGAAATTACTGGCACTGGATTTGAATATATAGATGCCATCAGAATAAGGATGCTGGATAGAAAAGACGCGATGTATTCTGTGCTGTGCAAAGGGATATTCGAAAACCGAGCCTTTGGATTTTGAAAATATATTGGCGAGTATGCCAATAAACTCGTCCCAGAAAAGGTTGCACCAACAATGGAGGAAAATTGGACGATTATCAACGTGATAGTACTCAACGAAGTTGGGTAGATGGATTCAATGTGCTCAAGGAAGTATCCAGATATTCCACTGAATAGCATTCCGAACAAAAGAGTCATGACAATGAATCCATGGTAAGCCTTGAGCTTTGCTTGAACGGCAAGATCTGAGCCGGATCTCTCAGAGCCAATAACAAAGCATCCTCGAGCAAGGCCAATAAATAGAATGCCCAAGACGCCCCAAAGCAAGCCCGGAACCATAAGACGAGATTCGTTGTAAAGTACTACGGCAGATGCGCCCATCGCAACTAGAGCCTCCCATGGAAACCAACTTTGAGACCGGGATTGCGAACAGCATGTGAAGAGGACCAGAGATTCTGCTGCATATATCAAAGGCTGGTGGAATTAGCTGCATTTCCTATTTGATGGCATGCACTGCCACTCACAAAAAGCATAACTAGAACTGGAAGGCTAGGCATGTGAAGTAGCCCTTCGAGCAGCATAGGCAACGAAGCCGCAGCTGCTACCGCTGCAGGTATCATCGCCGAGCAATAGAAGCTCAACATAGAGCCATTTCCGCTTGGTTTCCGTATGCCTTGCAATATCCTTGCCTTATTCGCTGTAGTAGAATCGGAGCCCATTCGCAGGGCAATTATATATACGACTCCCAGCACCACATAAGATCGGAATGCAATCGTGAGAGCTACATTTGGTCAGGGAATGTTCGAATGGAGAGCTTCATTTGTTGTACGTACGGTAGTCTGCCAAGTGTTAGTACAGCTCAGCAATTCGGGGTGATATTCTTACGGTATACATGATTGATCATCAGTCGTTTCGTTGTGTATATCGCGGTAGCAGAGCATATCATCCAGATGCTATATAGTTGAAGTTATTAGCCCCGTGCAAATGGGAGGCTCGATTTTGTATTCCACGTACAAAGCTCTAATAGGACTTGGTTCGCTTCTGGAGGCACCAGCCTCGAGGTCCTCCATTTCACCGCCATGATAGACATTCTCGACCTCTTCCGCGTCGAATCCGCGTAAAGGAGCGAATTCGATGGCTCGAGACGCGGGGGATGTCATCGTTCATGTTGTCGTCTGTCGGTTGCTCGCCATGAAATCGTGTCAAGTATAGAATTCATCCTGCGGCGTGGCGCAATCCAGCAGTTGATCCTTACTAGGAAATGCGGCTGCGCTAGACTCAGCGTAGCAATAGTGCACAGTCCACTATAGCTTCAACACCCTCACCGGTTACCACTAAACTCAACCTACCTACATTCTGTTTTTAGTAGATTCATAACGCTTTATACTTCACAGAACTGTGTTTAATCACTGTCTCTACGAAGCCAGCAAGTGCAATCCTCTCTCCTCTAGCTTCATTAATTGTAATGCTTGGGATTTAAACTGTATTGCTCTAGTTATATCTGTCTTAGCTATATCGGCGTAAGAGGGATGATTAAAAGGGACTCGAAAAACATTGCAAGTTGTTATAGCTAAGTATCAGGAACTAAATATATACCTACCTAGGTACTCTTCAATGTCCTCCATCGAAGGGCTACTTAGTAGTATCAACGCGTCCCGTCCCGTCCCTCTTTCATCTGATCAATAGTGCAAATAGGTATTGAATAACATGACGCTTCAAGATAAAAGTTACTTTTCTACTTTCTTGACTTCTATCAAGCACTGCCTTGAGAAAAGCTGTTCTGAAGCACGAATATTACTATAAACTATGATTACCAGGTATTGGAAGAATTAAATGACAAAAAGTCTAAAGTCTCTCAACCTACCTAGGTAATGGAGCTAGTCCTATGCCCCGCCAAAGACATCAACGTCAACGTCCCTGCGTCCCCTCCCCGCATCACAGCTTCATATTGAGCTTCTACACGCAACACAAACCCCCGAAATTGCCTACGATCCGTTCCGGAATACCCACTTCAGCTTCTCCTGTCTTTATGGCTTCCTAAGACTCTTTTGCTCGCGGTACCGCGCCAATAATAACTTCGAATCCCTACCTAAAAAGGACGGCGCTACAGAGAGTCAAGACAGGCTTTGCAGACATGAGATGCTCTAATCCTTTTGCGTTCGTCCCTGTGGCAGTAACGTTTATTACCGCTGTTGTATATCTCGGCGTCCTCATTCCACTTCTTGTCATTCACGAAACCGTCCCGCCCGCACCCCAAAACCCAACAAGCTACGGCGGCCTCAATCTCAGCGAAGCCTGGCTTGACTTGGCCGAATTAAGCAACGGCTATCATCCGTTCAACAGTCACAGGAACGATGAGGTTAGAAATTGGTTGTTGTTGAGGATAGAGGGCATATTGAAGAGCAACGATGCTAGCTGGCAGGCATATGACGAAGCAGGCCTCACAGCGGAAGATGGCCTTTACGATACAGAATCAGCGGATCATGTCGAAGTCTCTCCACATACCGCAGAACCAATTGCAGACCAGCCTAATTCACCCGCCGTTTCTATCCACGAGGACCTTCGAGCACGCTCTACGTCGCCAGCAGTAACCATCTTCAATGATCTCGTTGCCAATTACACAAGTACTGCCCTTACAAGTATAGGAGTCAGTGGACGAAGAGCTGGAATCAGCACATACTTTGAAGGCAACAATATCATTGTTTACATTCGAGGGACTGAGGATGAGGAAGGTGAGTGGTGGAAATCGGCATCGCGTAGGTCAGGCTCAATGCACGGAAAGGGAGGAGTCATGGTCAACGCGCATTTCGACAGTGTCTCAACCGGATATGGAACTACAGATGATGGTATGGGTGTAATTACTACTCTGCAGTTAATCAAGTATTTCACGACCGATGGAAATACTCCAAAGAAAGGAATAGTCGCACTTTTCAACAACGGCGAAGAAGATGGGCTGTACGGTGCTAAGGCATTTCTGTCACATCCAATGGCAAAATTTGTCCATACATTCCTCAATCTTGAGGGAGCAGGAGCTGGCGGAAGGGCAACGCTTTTTAGAAGTACAGACACCGAGGTGACTCGAGCTTACGGCAAATCCCGGCATCCATTTGGTTCGGTCGTCAGTGCCGACGGATTCGCTCTTGGGTTCGTAAGGAGCGAGACGGACTACGTTGTGTTCCGTGCTGAGGGCTTCCGTGGACTTGATGTCGCTTTCTGGGAGCCTAGAACTAGGTATCATACCAATCAAGATGATATGAAGCACGCCTCTAAGGACTCCCTCTGGCATATGTTGTCAGCATCAGTCGAAACGGTCAAATATCTAGCCTCAGATACTAGCAGTAAATTCGCTGGGCCCCGTGGAGATGGTGCAAGTGGGAAAGTCAAGAATGGAAGAGGGAGTGATGGAGTGTGGTTCGATCTATTTGGTCGTGCCTTTGCTGTCTTCGGTCTGCGAACACTTTTCGCATGGTCCTTGACTTTGCTCATCGCCACGCCTCTGATATTGTTGTTGATCTCATTCCTCGTGGTTCAAAAGGACAAGATGTACTTGTTTGCTGGATCAGTGAAGTTTGAAGGGCACGAAAGCGAAACTGTCTCGCTTCAAGGATGGCGAGGTGCTTTCCGTTTCCCAATATCTCTCATTATCTCTGCCGCCATTACCGTGGGAGCTGCGTTCTTGATGAGGAAAATAAACCCTTTGATCATTTACTCATCTCAGTATGCAGTATGGGCTATGTCATTCAGCTTGTTTTTTTGCGTCCACTGGTTCATTATGGCTGGTTGCAACTTTGTAAGGCCATCAGCGCTTCACAGGACCTATGCTCTTCTTTGGATGTTTCTCCTCGGCTGGGCAATTCTTGTTGCATCTACCGTCTTTGAAGATCGCTACAAAATCAGCGGAGGCTATATGTTCGTCTTTTATGAGGCCGCAACATTCCTCGCAGCATTTGTCGGTCTCTGCGAATTATTTGCCCTTCCGACCAAGTCTTCGGTGGTCGAAGAAGCCCATGATGAGCAAGAGACCAGGGAAGGACTCGATGCTGTGCCGAACTCGGAGGCTATTGCTCCTCAGAACATAGAGGCTCAGCATACAGACGCGGGGGATAACGAACCATCATCTGAGGATGCAACTGAGACTACCCCTCTTGTCGGTGGTAATGGTCATCGCACTCCATTGGGAGCCACATTTGCAAGAGGCTATCGTAGATCATTGCCGAATATGATGGATGGGCCAAGCGATGATCATGAAAAGCACCACACCTTCGGTGATGAGCAAAGCTGGTCAGGCAGTATGCCCACATGGACTTGGCTTATCCAGTTCATTCTTCTTGGTCCTTTCATCATTGTCATCATTGGACAAGTCGGCCTTCTTCTCGTCACAGCAACAGCGCAAACTGGTACTGACGGCAGTCCTCTTCTCCTACCATATCTTGTTGTAGCGCTATTCTCGATTTTGATCCTTCTTCCTCTCGGGCCATTCATGCATCGCATCACTCATCATATTCCAACCTTCCTGTTCCTGGTCTTCATCGGTACTCTAATCTATAATCTCGTTGCCTTCCCATTCTCGCCTCAGAATAGATACAAGGCCTACTTTCAACAAACAGTCGATCTTGACACCGGTATTAATCGTGTCACGTTGGCTGGACTGGAAGAGTATATCCGTGACATCATTTCCGACATACCCTCTGCCGCTGGTCAGACTATCGATTGCACAACCAACCCAATGGTCAAGAGTGGCTTGTACTTTTGTTCATACAAAGGTCCTGCACCACAAGTAGTTGAGATGCTCCCAATTGGAGTACCACCCGAGAAAGATTACGACAGCTGGCTGACATACAACGTCTCCCGAGTGCCTGGCCAGAACAAAGCCACATTCCACATCAAGGGCGAGGAGACCAAGGCTTGTATCCTCCGCTTCGACGACCCATTTTCTCGCTTCGCAGTCCAGGGCGCCGCGAGCAGCAATGGGAAATGGGATGACGTTCCAGAGAGCGGCAGTGACCAGATCAAGCTCTGGCACAGAGATTGGGACCGTGAATGGGTCGTGGACGTTGAGTGGCCCATCAGTGAGGGGAAGCATGAAGGCGATGAGGGACGAACTGGAAGGGTGGTATGTTTCTGGAGTGATCACAACATGCCTGGAACCATCCCGGCGTTGGATGAAGCGCAGAGGTTTGCGCCGGGGTGGACGAGTATTGTGAAGTTGATGGATGGCTTGGTTGAGGGTAGTAAGGCGTTTGTGATTTAATGCTTTGGTGTAAGGGTATCGGACAAGTATGCCTAGTTTGACGGTGCATGGATAATGGAATTCCCTAGATTACTGAATACCCACTGGTTGGGCTGCTGTATAAAGCTTATTACTGCTCATTTGCACATGCCTCTCTGCTATTGAAAAAACACCATTTTGTGTCTGATGGACTCTTCGACAGTAGCTTTAAACACCTTCCAGGTAGTGCCTGCGGTCTCATTCGAACTCTCCCCATTTCTGGTTTTGGCAGGAGCGGTGCTGCTTTCGCGCTTTCACTTTATCGGTCTTTCCTAAGCACATTACCTTTGCTCTTTGCCTGATTACAAGTTGCAGTCTCTAGATATATCCATATAAGAGATAAGATCCACGAGGTAAATAAAATGCCAGTTTTGATATCCCTTTTCTGAAATCAGAAAAGGCTGGGTTGTTATCTTATCATAGCATTTCACATATTCACCGTAAGAGAATTCTTGATGATGTTCTAGTGGATAGCATACTGTAACAGTACAGTAGGAAGGTACTATACAACATCAATTGCACATCATGTACCCAAATACTCAGCAAACGATATCAGAAACATCAACTTGTTAACTCTAAAAACAAGCATTTTTGGCGCCTTAGCAAAGAAGAAGTGTTCAAAACTTGAAGTAGGAAAATGTCGGCGAAGAAGCGTAAGAAAGATAAGAAAGTGTCATCATCATAAAAATGAAAAACTTTCTGGCTCGCCGGTTATGGCTACACAGATTCAAGCGAGTCCCGGCTCTTCAGGAAGAGACAGGCCTTTGCCCCATTTTTCAATTCAGAACAGCATCCCTCCCTTTCTTCTCTTATCAAATCTGCTAAGCATCCACCAATCGCTTGGTTGTGTATTGAGTTATTCCAGGCACATCGCGCTTTTTCCTAGTTCATCAAGGATCCACGAGAGAGTGTTCGCAACGCCCGAAGTTGACATGTCCACGGGAGACATTATCTACCCCGTGGTACAGACTTCTCAATATTCAACATCGCCTTATTCATTCAATGTAACAAAACAACAACCCAAACCAGAAGCGCCGTAAGTCCAGCAACTATCGCAAGTACAACATGGTTCTGATCGTTTATGATGCTCCGTATTTCCCTGTGTGGATTCGCGCGAATCAATATCTTGTGTTGTTGCTGATCTTCTGGCCTCGTTGATGTACGATTTTGAACTTTAGTGGTGCTCGGATGGGATGCTGCAAGTGCTAGATCTGGTTTTGATAGAAGTCGCTGTATCTATGGTACCTCGTCTCTGAGCTGGACCATATCTTAACATCTGTTCGGAAGACCTTGTGTGTTGCGGAGTAGCAATTCATCTGTGACAGACCTGTCTCATTCTCTTTTATAGCATGAATATATGCTGTCAGTCCATCCGCATCTGTTGCCACATTGCACCCGTGCTCTCCGTGGATGAAAAAAGTAGCCGAATAATGTACCCGGGTTTTGGCACATCATTCAGCTACTCATTTCATTCACGTAGAGCCCGTGGTCTAGCAGCGCTTTGGCCACACTCAGATAACCGCATTGAGCAGCATAAATTAGATATAAGCATCCTTGTGCTATGAAGGCGAGGGAGAGGGGTGAGACTTGACAAAGTGTGTGCTGTTGCAGAGAATGTGATACTTGGCCATCTATGAGCGTCCCGTTTGTACGTCAAAGCTTTCTCGCATCTCGTCAAATCCTTCCAGCAGCTTCTCCTCCATAGGCTCAAGAACCTGCTCTCGCCACTGTTCTCTCCTCGCCTCAAACTCATCTTTCCTGAAGCCACCACCCCAACCGCAAACCAGATATAGATCCCTCAGCGTCCGTTCTGTCTCGTATCTTTCTCGTTCCAGGAACCACCATCTCTGCCCCTGTTCGTCCCAATCACCAGGAGGCGACAGAAGATCCCCACCCTCACGAACAAAACTAATGTCGCCATATAGATCCAAAGGAAGCCACTCAAGCTGAAGATATTTTGCAATCCAGCCACCGAAGAACTCTTCCGGTGAGAATGTTGGGAGGTTCGGTCTTATGCCTTTATAGTCATCCGCCATGGGCTCCCAGGGAATAACCCTCCCTGGAAAAGATCAGTAAAGAATGTCTTGAAGAAGAAACGGAAGTAATCACCTGTTTGAGTGTCGTAGACTACGAATGTTCCATATACTTGTCCCCAAGTCAATACGAGCATATGAGACGGAACTGTTCGTCGCCCTTGGAATAAATCCCGAGCATCTTCGAATACCCCATCTTCATCGTCTGCTTGTCGTAAATAGCTCAGCTTCGTTGTATTAGACGCTAGTTGAATATCTGAAGCTTCTTCGGACAGATATGGAAGATGGTACATTAGGTCAATGATCTCGTTGTTGTAACCTGTCCTTAGTGCACGGCCCGCATCAATGGCTTCAGGGGCGTGCATTCCTGCTTGTGTAGAGGGAGAGATAATATCCGAAGGGGTGATATAAGAGAGATCAGAAAGGGTGCGGTAGAAGATGGTAAGGACGGTGACAAGGGGTTGGTGACGGTACGGTCCGGAGGAACCATCTCCCGCTAATGCCATATTGAGAAAATGTGTTGAAAGATGCGGCAAGCGTGATAATGTAATGATATGGAGGATCTGAATTGGAAAAAAAAGTGAAATAGAAAAGATAGCTAGCGTTTGAGCCTCAGGCTTCCAAAATCGCTGGCTCCAAGTTCTTCCACGCTTGTGGTGACATAATAACATCAAGTGCCCCAAGACCACGAGGGCAGAACAAGGAAGAAGGCGTTTGCGATATGCATGCTATGAAAAGTTCCACAACTATCTTCAATGTCTCGTTGTGGATGGCATTGGCATTATATACGTTTGCCCCCAAGATATCTGTCTTGACGCCCAGCAATGCAGCAAACCCCTATATTCCTGGCGCCAATACGCCCCCAAGTTTCCTTTTAAAATCTGCAACGAATTAGCTATGCTTGGTGAGAAACCTCGAAAGAATGTGAACGTACCGTATCTCATAAGAACCAGCTCTGGTCATATACCTCACCCACTTAACACTCGAATAATTACTCTTCTCAAAAACCTTCAAATATCTGACCAACAACCCAGAACTCGTAAACATCAACAAACTAAAGTTTAAACTCAGAGGTGGCCTTGACCATGCCTTCTGATTCGTCATGCTCGTCAAAGTCGCCTCGGCACTCAACACGAATTCGTTCTGTCCCGTAAATCGTGGGATTTTCCATACAATATTGTTCTCACTGGGTTCATACTTAGCTTTTCCTTGCGTACAGCGTTCCGTGATTCGAGCGGTGTTTAGCGGTGTAGGTACCCGCACAACAACGTTGGTAGCAAAGAGCTTACTGCCGTAATTTGCTCTGATGGCGATGCTGTATTCCACCTTCGTCGTGCCCATTTCTTTAACAATAGCGTGTACCTTGAACGGAAGGTTGACATTCTCCGTAGCACGATAACGCATGAGTTCGAACTCGCCGTCTGGAGGAATGAAGGAAATGATACGGTCCGTGTCGAATTTTCCCAGTTTGACACATTGGTGAAATTGGCAATCCTCTAGGGTGACGCTTCCCGCTGCTGCTTTTGTCGCTTTGGTACCCATTCGATTTCCAGACTCTAGGGAAGAAAGACTGTCGCCGTCGAGTAGCAAGCGGTCGTTGAGCCCAAATTTGCATTCTGGAGTTCCGGAGAGATAGGCGCGCATGACGATCTGGCCGTTCACATCTGCGCGCAGGACTGTACCGGTAGCGGACATAAGGAGGTTGACGTCCTCAATAACATCGACGAAGGCTTCGTTCTTACGGTACTTGACGTCTGCTTTTCGCCATGATAGTGCGCCTGTTGCTTGCATTGTAATCTTCGCCGAGTCTTCCATTGTCCGTTCCGACTTGACTCCTTCTGTGGTGATGTACATCTTGAGGGTGTCTGTCTCGGTATTCTGGGGGTATCCAAAGTCGAGGATTTCTGTAAAATGAATCAGCGCATTCCCATGCAAAGCGTCTATAATTATTGTGCTACCCATGACTGACCATCTAAAAGCTCATAAACAAGCACAAAATTATTCTTCACGGCCTCCTCATCGAATTTCCCAAAATATCCTTTTCCCAGCGCAATCAGCCTGTACAGGAACTCAAAGACCAGCGCGGCATTGGCATTGCTCTTCGTGATCGCGACCAAATAAATGTTTTCGTGCTTTACATGGCTGAACGTCGTACTTCCTAGTGTAAGGATAGGGGACCGGACCTGGGCATTGGAGATGACTTGGATGCGAAAGACGTCTGCAAGGCGTGGGCGACAGTCGTTGCGGAAGGCGCGGAATATGAGGTTCTCGCCCTTTTGATTGAAGATTAGGATTCCGGACAGCATCTTGAATCCTGATCGTTGGCGGAGGAGGTGGTGGTGGATAGGATTATAGTTTTGGTTGATTTGGTATTGTTTTAGGAGGGGCGCGGAGTGAAGCTCCAGCTCGGCAGAGCTGCCGCTTGACACCTTATTGTTCCGGGATTGACTCAGGGGGCGCGCAACTTGTCAAAACATAATACTGTATTTCTAGGCTTATCTTCTGTGCAAGTCTTTAAGTCTCTAAGCAATTTATACAATCATTATCAGTTGGCATCAAGAAAAGCATATCGCGGTATGGGATCTCGAAATCTTAAGAGGGTAATCTGCTAGCTGTACAGTACAATGAAGAGGTATTGACTAGAGAATCCTCAAATAAAATGCATTAACACCCCCATGTGCAACTTCCCAGTCTATTTCACAAACGTCTCTTAAATCATATCCTTTCGTACAAACTCGGCATGCAACGTCTTTCCAAGCATAGCCGGGCTTCGTTCTACAATAACACCGGCAGCCTCAAGAGCTGAGATCTTGGAGTCAGCTCCTCCCTTTCCACCGCTAACGATAGCACCTAATTGGAAGTGTCAGTGAAATCCCAGAGCTTCACTTTGAGGGAACAAACCGGCGTGACCCATTCTCCGTCCTGGTGGAGCAGAGATACCAGCGATAAAGCTGACAACTGGTTTTTGTGCAGTGTTGTACTCCTTCAAGAATTCGGCAGCATCTTCCTCGGCAGATCCTCCAATCTCACCAATCATGATGATACCATCGGTCTCCTCATCTTCCAAGAAAACCTTTAAGCAATCAATGAAGTTTGTTCCAGAGAAAGGATCACCACCGATTCCAACGACGAGCGATTGGCCGAGCCCCGCTTGTGTAGTTTGGTTGACAGCTTCATAGGTCAAGGTTCCAGAGCGAGAGACGATACCGATGCGACCTCTCTTGTGGATGAATCCAGGCATAATACCAATCTTACATTGTCCTGGTGCAATGATACCGGGGCAGTTGGGTCCAACCAAACGAGTCTTTCCTTGTGTCTTCAAGATATCCGTGATGCGAACCATATCTGCCTTTTATTAGAATCTCAAGTGTATATTCGAAAGCATCAGACGAACCGTGTTGTGGGATACCCTCGGTGATACTGATCCTGTTAGTGAGCTTCTCAATACATGCAAATTGGGCAATACGTACCATACTACCAACGGAATCTCAGCAGCGATAGCTTCTTCAATACCCGCTGCAGCAACAGGAGGACTAGCAGATTATCAGTCAATAGCTGTCTTTCTTATACTTCATACCGAGGTAATCCTTACGGCACAAAGATAGCTGAGGCAGTAGCTCCAGCTAGCCTCACAGCGTCTGCAACATTCGCAAAGACTGGAAGACCAAGATGTGTTTGCCCAGCCTTCTTAGGATTCGTTCCTCCAACCACTTGAGTACCTAGATTCCCTATCAGACATGCTTTATCTCGTTGCGCTTGGGCGACACGTACCGTATGCGATAGCTTGCTCGGCATGGAAACTGTAACAATCTGATCAGCAAGGAGGTCCAGACTCGATCTCCTATACCATCAAAGAACACACCTTCCCTGTTTGCCGGTGAAGCCCTGGTAGATAACCTTGGTATCCTTAGTGATTCGAAGGTTTTCGGCCGTCGAGGTGTATGCTGCGGAAGCAGTTGCGTATCCTTGTCGGCGTACTGCAGCCTGCATCAAAGGCCGGGCGCATCTTGAAAGGGCCGACATATTGTCAGGGACAATTGGTGTCAGAAGGGTAGAGCTGAGAAAAATGGATTGAAAAGGTTTGTTTAGGAGTTGTCGACACCTTGAAAAGAGAACTTGAAGCTCTAAACACGGGTCTCGGAAGCGGATCAATCACGCGGAATCTTCCGAGAGATCCAAAAATATTTCCAAAGTCAAGTTGCATCAAAAACTACCCCACCATTTCGACACAGTATTTCCAACAACACACTGCAGTCTACGAATTTCCTTGGTGCTGGATTTTGGTTTGTTGTTGGATAACCGGAAGGAAGAATACTACAACATGGCGACAATGACCGAAGTCATGACGGCGGAGGAGAGGCAGAGGAAGCCCAGAGATCCAAATCTACCTCCAGAGAACGAACGATTCATACGAGCTTGTTCAGATATTGTAAGCTTTCTGGTTCAAGACCATGAAGCTCAGCAAGATGCATCGAAGCCCCGAAAAGATGTCAATTTAAATGCTCTGCGGTCCAAGATGTCCAAGAAGCACCGATTGAGTAATATCCCACCACTTACTGCAATTATTGCTGCTATACCCGAACATTACAAGAAATATATCCTGCCAAAATTAATCGCAAAGCCAATCAGTAAGCCCTTGGTTATATGCCTACTCTGAAAGATTCTAATATGCTGTAGGAA
This sequence comes from Lachnellula occidentalis, assembly GCA_007821535.1. Taxonomy (NCBI): domain Eukaryota; kingdom Fungi; phylum Ascomycota; class Leotiomycetes; order Helotiales; family Lachnaceae; genus Lachnellula; species Lachnellula occidentalis. Next base: position 38,457 of record QGMI01000132.1, on the reverse strand, counting down.
GCGCTTCAGGTATTGCTGTAGTAGCTGTTATGTGCAAACCCCACCGATGCCCTCACATTGCATACACTGGCAACATTTGCGTATACTGCCCAGGAGGTCCCGATTCCGACTTCGAATACTCTACTCAATCATACACCGGCTACGAGCCTACTTCCATGCGAGCCATTCGAGCGCGGTACGATCCCTTCGAACAGGCGCGAGGGCGCGTAGACCAGATCAAGGCTCTGGGTCACAGCGTGGACAAGGTCGAATATATTATAATGGGAGGAACGTTTATGTCTTTATCGGAGAGTTACAGGGATGGGTTTATTTCACAGTTACACAATGCCCTCAGTGGATACCAGGGGAACAATGTGGATGAAGCTGTTCAAGCCGGAGAAATGAGTAATATCAAGTGCGTTGGAATCACAATCGAAACTCGGCCAGATTACTGCTTGCAACCACACCTGTCGGCAATGTTACGATATGGCTGTACCCGACTGGAAATCGGAGTTCAGTCTCTTTACGAGGATGTTGCACGAGATACGAACAGAGGGCATACAGTTGCATCTGTCGCCGAGACTTTCTGTCTTGCAAAGGACGCAGGTTTCAAAGTCGTCAGTCATATGATGCCAGATTTACCGAACGTTGGAATGGAAAGAGATTTAGATCAGTTCAGAGAATATTTTGAGAACCCAGCATTTAGAACAGATGGGTTGAAGATTTATCCAACACTTGTCATTCGAGGCACGGGACTGTACGAATTATGGCGGACAGGACGATACAAAAACTACACGCCAAACGCTTTAATCGATATCGTTGCTCGAATCCTTGCTCTCGTCCCACCGTGGACTCGTATTTACCGCGTTCAGAGAGATATTCCAATGCCATTGGTCACATCTGGAGTCGAGAATGGAAATTTGCGAGAGTTGGCTTTGAGCAGGATGAAGGATTTCGGAACAACTTGTCGAGACGTTAGGACTCGAGAAGTAGGGATCAACGAGGTTAAGAACAAGATTAGACCATCTCAGGTTGAACTCGTCCGCCGAGATTACGCGGCCAATGCTGGTTGGGAGACTTTCTTGGCTTATGAAGACCCAAAGCAAGATATTCTTATTGGTCTCCTACGCCTACGAAAGTGTTCAAAGACGCATACCTTCCGCCCAGAGCTCACCGGACAACCTACTAGTCTTGTTAGAGAGCTCCATGTTTATGGAAATGCGGTCCCAATCCATGCTCGTGATCCCCGGAAGTTCCAGCACCAGGGCTTTGGTACCTTACTGATGGAGGAAGCCGAGAGGATCGCGAGAGATGAGCACGGTAGCAAGAAGATAAGTGTTATTTCTGGGGTTGGTACCAGAGATTATTATAGGAAGCTGGGGTATTGGCTTGATGGTTTGTTGTTGCTAGCTCCCACGTCTCTTTTCCTGAAGCTGACTTGAATCAGGGCCATATATGAGCAAGATGTTGAAGCCTAGGGATGACGATGATAGTGATGATGACTTCTGAATTCAGCAGCAGTTCACATCGACCTCAGCATAAGATACGCCCTGCAAAAGGACGGGCTTAGCCCACAATCCCCTAATCGAGACCGAAAACCAAACATTGGCCCGATAAGTATCTGGAGGGCCCCGCAGGAACAGTAAAGGCGACTGTGCCTTTATTTTCAAGCTCATATGCTTCGGATACACCAAGCTGGCCTCATCAATGCGGACGCCACGAGAGATGCCAACGATCCACCTACGCTTGACCTACGAAAGGCAATGTATTGGAGAAAACAATCTGCCAAAAAAATCGGACCTCAGGTAAACTAGTGGGACGGGCACGAAAAGAAGTAGAATACCGTTGCAGATTTAAATGAGATGTAGAAACTATGCTCGGACTCGAATACAAGCACACCGCGTAGCGTACTTTTTGTTTCTAAAACCGTTCGCATCTTTCGAATTATTGCAGCAATGCCTGCGTAACAATCATGTTTTTGGAACATGATACCTAATACAGTGGCTATTTTTACTTCACTACTGACACGCGTGGCATCTTAAAGCGCTCTATCTGATGTCTGGCATATCCCCTAGGCACAAGGTGTGCCATCTTCCTTCCGTAGTCGCTGCATGAGGGTGGTAACATGGGATTTTGCGTCGCGTTGCCTAATTACATTGAAGGTTGTTCTCGTTCTGCCAAGCTTGATACTTTCCAGTTTGGCTTCATCTTCAGCATAATGCATTGTGTTTATCGAGGAAAGCGGATGATCACAGTGAAAGAAATAGAGTGGGCAGGAGGGAGGTGAATAAATAGGTAAACAGATAGAATACAGCGCGAGAAAGGCATCAGTCATAATGTGCCAGGCAAAGTGGGACATTGATGCCGATGGGGATGCAAAAACAGAGGTATTAGCTTGTTAGTGTGTCATTTGTACATTACAAGGGCTTATGAAGTTATGATAGGAGAGGGACCCAAGGAAGATCCATACGCAGAATATGCAGAAAGCGAGACCATCTGCTGGCTTGCATAATTATGTACTCCTCTCTCCTGGAGGGACGCGTGCGCCTAGCTGGAAGACTGAAATTGCACCTCCCAGCGGATCTCAAGACCTTCAATTGCCTTAACACTGGTAACTTTGCTCATACCAAATCCCTCCAATCCTTCCAATCCCTCCAATCCCTCCAATACCTTCAGTTCACCAGTTCAAGTCTTGAGTCAAAAGTCACGTGAGCTTAAATTGTGTGGGGGCCGAATAGTTTCATCAGCCTCCACTCGGTCCAGCCCAGCCTTCTTTCTTTCGTAAACACCCTCGGCTTTCTCTCAAAAGAAAAAACTGCTTGCAACCTTGCCCTTGTACACTTCATGCTCAATCAACAACACAAATCTCATACAACTTGAGAGTAAAATATGCATTCTTTGATGGTGGATGACTTTATATCGAATATCTTGGCGCGGCCTGGTGGGCGCTCGAGTTGGGTTTCGCGCGAACAACACTCTCAAGAGTTCTGACCTCCGATATACTTAAGCTTCTGCATCAAGACTCACATTCAACATGGAGAAAGATGGGAATTCCAAAGCGCAACAAGACCTGCCGCATGAGGCATGGGCAAATAATCTGGGGTTTGCCGCGGAATACATGGAAGCTGCTCGAAAAAAGCATGATGCTCCCGAAGACGCCGTATTTGACTTCGTAGTGCCTTCGTATTTGGGTGCAGAACGATCACCGATTGGATCACTAACGCCAGAGACACCAGGAGAGCCTGCGAATACCGCGTCCATTGAAAAGATCTCCGTTGCACGGCGGAAAACAGGAGAGATACTTGATTACTATGAAAAGTTTAGAGATGTCAATGATGCAGACTGCAAAAGCATGTGTGGCGTGGCTTCTGGGCTTGAATGGACGTTGTTCTATTTGGCTCGCGACCTATCCTGGGATCCATATCGCGAAGGTGATCCTATTTTCGGTAACATGATTCTGGAACTGCAACAGTTCAAAGTACGCCTCGAAAAGCTACTGCAACAAGTCATGAAAGAAAACTCCCATGAAATCTCAAGTGGAGTTAGCAGGCCAGCATCTGTCGTCTATGGCGTAAGGGCGAATGGGGAACGCAGGGCATCATGGACCTGTTCCTTTCGGCAACATGTGAGTGTCAAAGTTATGCACTCGATCGAAGAGCTTAAACATCAGATCGAATCTATCCTAGATGTTCTGCATTCGTATGTCTCCTGTGGTTTTGCTGTAACTCTCCACAATACCTGCAAGCTAATTTCACTTTCTCATATAGAGATCTTGACAAATCCGGACTAAATAACCTGCCCGGAAACCAACATAAGAGCCGCCAAAGCGAGAAAGCATATCTCCATACTACATCACTCTCGCAAGGCTTTGGTTCTTCCAAGATATGCGATGACTGTTCGAGAATGTTTGAACTACGGGAGACGTGGCACATCAATTTGAAGAGACACGAGTTCTCACCCAGGACTCGATTAGAAACCAGCGTCAAGAAGCTTTATGAGGCTTCCAGAAATGGTTGTCAATTCTGTAGAATTCACCATGCCAGACTTCTGTCGTCCCCATCAAATTACATTTGGAAGATCGCCTATGCGAAAGTCGACTGGTGGAAATTCTGGTCTGAAGACTACATACACCAGGAAGAAGACGACTGTAATTCATTTTCAATAAGCAAGGATTTCGGGATCACTTATTATAGTTTCAGTGGGACTAGGTACCCAAACAACATTTTTGTCACCAAAGATGTCTCAAAACAGGAAGTAGGTACGTGAATCATATTATCGAACGCAACCCGTCTCCATCCCACCCCAGTGAGCTAAATTCAGGACAGCTCGAGCTATAGCGCCTTCTACAAATTCGAAAGAGAGTTTAACTATTGCAAAGTCATGGATACGGAATTGTCTGAGAAATCATGAGCTGTGCAACCGCAGAGCGATCAAAGACATATACACACCTTCACGCCTCATTTTCCTCGGCGTTGACGATTCGACCGGACCCAGGATCATGGAAAAGGCACAGATCCCATTAGGAGTCAAATACACGACACTTTCACATACTTGGGGGAAAACTCGTCTCATATCTCTCACCACAGCTAACTATGAAGAATACACTCGTCAGATCGCCAAGACGCTATTTCCGAAGACGTTCCTTGATGCCATGGAAGTCACTCGCCAGTTCGGCGTATTTTACCTATGGATAGACTGCCTTTGCATCATACAAGATTCCGTGGATGATTGGCACGCGGAATCTTCTCTGATGTCTAATGTGTATAGTGGCTCGTGGTGCAATATTGCTGCTACATGCGCGGAGGATAGTGACTCTAGCTTGGTAGGCTTATTCCGATACAAAAACGCTGGTTTCCTTTGAGAGCTGAAGAACTGGGAGCAGTTTTAGGAGCCCATATGCCGGCTCCCGAGACAGTTCCCTGGCACCTCGGCTCTTTCCAAGCCCTTGACTTCTTACTACGCTAATTCGCCGGACCAGTACGCTGAGAGAGACCCGTCGGATATTCGAGGTTGCGTCGTAAAGAACCAAAAGTCGGGAAGTATATTCAAAGTTGAGGCTGCCTCCTATGGTTCAAATGTATGGGAACAAGCCGTCTCGAAATCTCCGCTGATGGGACGCGGTTGGGTGTTACAAGAAACCACTCTAGCACCAAGGACACTTCACTTTGGTCGCGATCGACTATATTGGCAATGTCCAACACAAAAGGCGTCGGAAGATTGCCCTTTGGAACTACATTTCGATCGGATGCGCTATGATAAAGCCGTTTCTCTGGAAGACGAGGACGACGACAAACATTTCTTTGGCCCTCCCGGCTGGGCTTCTATGGTTCACAAGTATTCAAGATGCGACCTAACTTTTCCGGCCACAGACAAATTAGTCGCCATATCAGGTATTGCAAAGAAGTACGGGATTGAGGATGATTATCTCGCCGGCCTTTGGCGACAAGACTTGCTATTTCAACTTACCTGGAGGCCCTTCACAGGTGAAGGTCGAGCGTTCAAAAACACTGAAAGACCTTGGCAGTACCAAGCTCCATCTTGGTCATGGGCATCTGTCAATAGAGAAATCAAATACAGCTGGCGCGACAGCACGGTAACACGGATCCACAAAGTCGCGAAAATCATTGGCATCAATGTTGAGCCAGTATCTAAGGATATATTTGGCCAAGTCTTGGATGGCGAAATTCGAATTCAAGGATCTTTGGCAAAGTTTCAGTACAACGGGCGGACTATTCCTCGTGAACACGACAAATGGTCGGCGTTTTTCGGAGGTCGGACGTGGCCTGATTTACACAGCACTTCAGAGCTCAATGCGATACCAGAGGGCTGGAGAGTTCCCTGTGACTTGGATTTTCCAGAATACCTTGCTGATGGGGATACATTATACTGTATGCCTCTATATTATGAACGCAATAGTTCTTCGGGTGCTCAGAGTACTGTCCACGGCTGTATGCAAATTCCCCGGAGCAGTTTATTTTCCTATTCAGAAGTGTTTCGCGTTTCAGACTCCCAAATCTCTCTTTTTAGGTATCTTGGGGGTTCTAGGGCCTAAATTTCTCCTGAATTCCCAAAATGTTTCATTGTTAGGCAATGCTGACTCAAACCTGCAGTGATTCTTGAACCGACTGGAATCAATGATGGCGAATTCTACCGAAAGGGGACGGTCTTATGGGGGGAGAAGAAGAAGATGGGAGGGCCGGCAAGTGTTTTGATCTTAGAAGATTGCTGTCGCGATGCTGAGAAAGAAATACCTTCGGAGTGCTATGTGTCGAGGGACAGGTGGAAGCATGACATGCCGATGTACACGATTACTTTGGTCTGAGGATCCATTTCCCGTGTAGTTCGAGGCGCGAGTCACAATGTTGTTCAGACCCCACGCTTGGATACAGTTACCTTCGGGGAAATCACTTATAGCACAGCCGGAGAAGTATGGTTTCGGCAAGAGTGAGGAGAGTTTCTGTCGCCATCGCACAACATTGAACATTGGACAGCCACCGAGGGTTTCAATGCTTGTCGGCGGCATGTTTGCTATTGCTCTGCAAGGTTTATGATATGGATAAGATTGTTACGTGTATTTGTATTTGTACTTTTTGCTTTGGATGAGGTGTTGGAGATATTGATATAATTTTGATTCTTTGACATGGAGGATGGTTTCAATCTGAACGACCTATGTCTATATGTCCTGGTGGTCTATTTGCGACTGGTTTCAGAGGCTGGTTCTAGTGACTCAACTCGATGCATGAATGAAGTTCTGCCGACATGGTTATTGGGTTGACGCCCAGTCATAAGAATATAGATCTAAGTCCAACAAGGTACCCGTTTAGCTTCAAGATGCTAGGACTTAAGACATAGGATTTTCAATATAACGATTTCTAGTTTGTTACTTATCAAACGCTTTTGGGGAAGGGTGAGAGAGCTTGGCATTATGAATATGATGGAATTTAGATTGAAAAGATAAAGCACATATGGCGGTACGAAGTATAGGTATGTTATGAAAAGGATGGTGCATTGTACCTTAGGTAGTAATCACATAGTACTCGAGTAGTGCTGATGGTCACATGATAGCGCGATTCATGCTAGTTTGACAAGCATTCAAACTACCGCGCCCCGCGTTCAACCACTTGAAGTGTCAATTAATGCTCATCGACACATCGCCGATAAACCCTTGGGTTTTACATTTAGGTACACCTGTACCCCCTACGCAGCAGACTCGCGGGATACTTAAATCAGTTCATCATGGACGCCGTAATCCGGCAGCCGCAGCTTGATGAATTGGGACTTCCTATCCGTGGACCGAATGAACCCCCTCTTCCCGATATCAGCGAAGATGCAATGCAAAGACTCATCAACGGAGACTTCTCCGACATTGGCCTGCCCATGCCATCCTCAATGCCCACTCGAGAAGAAGCCCAGAGCGAAGCCAGAGAACGATCGACAGACGTTATATCGAGTTGGAACACACTGCGGCAGATACTTGAGAGACACGAGGACGTGATTCGTAAGCGATGGACCAAGAAAACTAAGGTCCAACGAGGAAAAATCATCCAAGCAGCATGGCCAAATATGTCTGCCAAACATCGACCAGACTATGAAGCCATTTTCAGAGAGGGGCGGAATTTGCAGAAAGGCAAAACAAGATTTAGGGAGGCATATATGTGGCCTTATATAAATGTTGAAGATCTAGCTAAAGGCAAGGCACTGCTACTTCTATTAAATTCGAGGGGCCGGCATCCACCAAACATGTTCGCGCACGCAGATTTCAACGCTACCAGGGTAGGACATGTCAGTGCTGCTATCATGCCCGCATTTCTTAACGTCCATTCAATGTTGCTCGATGGAGAGACATTCGAGACTTATGGTCGCGTGGTTTCCTGGGATGAGGACGAGGAAGCTATGATGAAGACGTTTAATGGGCTGGGTTTTCAACCAGGGCAAGGGCTATGGATTTTAGAAATACAGCAGAAGGTTCTGCGTTTCCTCGTAGACTGTTGCTACGCTATTCTCCACGAATTCAGCCCGGATTTGTTGGTCGGTGCTGAGGTACAAGTCATCCCAGAGCCGCCTTCTATGGTAGGCAGCTCTGAATATCCGACTTTGGCAACTATGGCCGCAGAAGCGCCCTACCGACTTCCTGCTCGACTCGATTTCACCCACCTTAAAGCGTTGACTGCTGCCAAGCTTGCGAGCGCTATGGACCATGTGCGCTCTCTCAGAGAGGACCCTGGGTATTTTGCAGACGTTCTTGGAGACTGGGCTGAGCATCGACAGGAGAAACTGTTAGATACGAATGGTGAACGCCACCCAGTGCTTGACAAACCGCTTTTCTGGGATCGAGTTATGGGAAACGCCATCGGGGATGCTTATGGGCTCCTGCATGCATGGAATCTAATCAGTGAACAACTTACTGAGTTGTCTTCCCTTCAAACAAAATACGCCCTTGTCATCAGCCCCCATGAAACTCTTCCAACAGAGTATATGAAAGCATTGTTGGCTCTAAGATACACGCTTGACCAGGCCGCGAAGGCTCCAATCAATCATTTGAAAACAGGATTTACATCATCTCCCCCTCTCCGCTCGCAATTTCTCCGAGAACCGCAAGTTCCGGGTTCAAACATGATTTACGTGCGTGGAAAACAGGGAAGTAGGTCGAACTCGGATCCAATGATGTGGCTCTTCACCTGCCTGTGGACGGAGAATCAACTTGAGCTTCTGACTCTTCCCGGCCTTATGGACGAAATTGAGTACCTCGCGCAAAAGGACCCGACAGAGAAAGCAAAAATTTCACCTTGGGTTGCTGGAGTATTGTCCGACCTCGGTCTGATAGCACACCTCCGGCACGAGTTGGACATATATCTACCATGGGCAGCCGGTTACGATCACGCATACGTGGACCACAGAGCTGCAATTGAAGGAGATTTCCCGCGGTTGTTCTCTGGAATCCACGATGTCGTTCGCAATCTGAGTGTCGTCCCATTCGCCAAGTTTGGATCTCCGACTGAAGGTCGTTTTCACTACCCATCTGACAAAAAAAGAACGAAACAAAACACGGAGAGCATGCGAACAGCGGAGCACAATCTTGATGTCTTTTGGGCGAACGTCGACGAGACTTGTCGATCAAAGACTGGAAGATCGTTTGGGCGGGGGATACAGCATCTATTCAAAGAGCAACAACCAATGGAGCGAACCCCCGAGTGGATTGAGCCCATTAAGGAGCAGAAAAAGGCTGCCATGGACAAATCAGGCGATGGGTTGAGTGCTCTCTCTGCATTACAACTTGGGTCTGCGGACTCGCCAACGAGATTCGTTCCTCCTCAGCCAAAGGTTAAACCCAAGACGCGAGGGACAACGCAAAGCACTTCAAACGGCTCTCTGGAAGGGGCAGGTGCGCCAGTTGAGGAAGATAGACAGCCCATATTCACCCTCAAAGCCCGTGCTTTCAAAGTCTTCATGGTGCTATTCTACAAGCCGTCTCAAAACGACCTCCCTGGCGAGGTTTCCTGGGCAGATTTCCTCTTTGCAATGGCTGCGACAGGATTTGCGCCTGAAAAGCTGTACGGGTCGGTTTGGCAGTTTACCCCTTCAGATCTGGACGTAGAGCGCAGCATTCAATTCCATGAGCCACATCCCGTAGGCAAGATTCCCTTCCGTAATATGAGGCGGATGGGAAGGCGCTTGAATCGTGCCTATGGATGGAATGGGGGCATGTTCACTCTCGAGTAGGCTGAAGCTGGACGAGAACAACTGACCCTTCGTGGATGAAATAATTGGCCGAATAATGTCCCAAAACTCTGGTACATTAATTCGGCGTAGGGCGTTGAGCTCTGATGTCTATGATTTCAGATCCGGTATTTTGAACACCCTGCATCTCGATGAAGCCGAATAATGTACCAGAATTCTGATACATTATTCGGCTACTTCTTTCATCCACGGAGAGGTTGAGTACTGATGCGGTCAGTCAAGTTTTGTATGGAAGGACACGGACAATAATCTCCTAGTAATTTACTGAAAAGCAGAGGTGTAACCGTGTGATATTATTCACGGGGCTTGCCGCAGTATTGTCTTGCCTGTGGAGGATCTTCATGATGGACCACGTCGGAAGAAGGTGTCTTTTGGTGTGGATGCCATCGACCGTCAAATAGGGTCACCACTCACTAGGGTGCAACGGAGTGGGTGCAGGGTTGCATATGAGGAGTACTCCATACATGGGGAAGTACGGAGTACAGTCATGAAAGAATAACTCTGATCAACAATGTTCCGGTTTCACATGCGATAAGCCTTTACCAATACAGCCGATCTTCGGCCGATCTTCAAGGGAAAGGGGCTCGATCATCAGGGGCTCGCTTCAGGGTGGGTCTCGCGATGCACTTTTATCCTTTTGAAGCTAAGTCCTCCCACGTGTGAATAGATAAAATCCCGCGCCTATGACTGCTTTACTAGACTAGTAGGGTTTTATTATTATTAGCTTGATTTACCTGGAATAGAACATTAATAGCCCTGGATTTAATTAAAGCTAAACTCTTTTAGTAGCGCCAAATACCGTACATGTTTATAGGGTAGATTTCATAGGAGGATTAGACTTGAAAAAGCGGATAAGGTCAAAGCAATATTAAGCCAGCCTATGTCTACTCTATGGGTCTATAGAGGGCCAGAAGCTCGAATTTGAGTAGCTGCCCGGAGAGATATACGTATACCTAGTATAAAAGAAAGGAGGAGGCGATTATCGGATGTTTCCTGTTTCGTTCGGGACTCCGGGGAGGGTCGGCTTACTTACCTTTTTGCGACCCTCGACCACAATTCAGAGCATTCCGCGAATCAGCGCTGGGCTGGGCATTACGACGCTCCCCAGGATCTGGTGTCTACCCATCCCATCAGCACCTTATTTGTTAGTGAGGATACAAGGGTAGTAACATTAGCGCTCCCGTTTCTACGAAGTAAATTTAGGAGTAAGAATACAAGCTGGCCCCTTTTTGGGAATACTAGAAGATTTCTTTATTAATTGCTACTAAATGACTACCACTATATCAACTGTCAGATTAGGCTAAAATGTCCAAGATAGTTTAGCGGCCAGTATTAAGATATCTACAAAACGTGTAGTTTTGCTCTTATCTAGTAATTCTTAGTCGTGTTTTTGACATCTCTTACCCTTGCAAGTATCACCATAATAAGCCTCAACGCAACCCTGCATGGGGCTTCCGCGGACCTGCATTACCTTAAGCTGTAACGCCTCTAAAACAGCCTGAAAGTGCGTTGCAACACTGAGGAGACTCTTTTTCATGTGATGAGATTTGCGATGAGGGTTACATATTTAAGGTCCCGCAGCCATTTTCCAATGTTTGTTGCCATTTGCACTTTTCATCGGTTCTATCATATCAAAGGAATTGAAAGGTAGAGCAATCGATTACGATCAACAGGCCCCTTTTTACTCCACCCCCGTCTTGTGGATCAGATCTTGCCGGCCCTTGTACCGCTTCTAACATTGCGGCAGTTGGTAATTTCCTGCACGTTCATATATCATCGATGGGCGCCCAAAACTTTGGGAAGCTTTCTGCCACCCTCTATTCTCAACCCACGATGGGCGCACTTTCTGTCTTCGCACTGTCTCGGAGTAGGAGAAGCCTCTCCCTCGTTTCCTTGGCCCTCTGTATTTTTGCCACGTTGGTACTACTGCGACACGATGAAGAAGGAAGCTTTCTGCGCCCTGCAAGATGGGATTTACAGGACATCTTACGTCCCCAGCCAGAATCAAAGACTCAGAGCTTTGATGCGAAAAAACCTACGAAGCCAGATCCGCAGCACGAGCCAGACTTGCAAACTCAAGAATCGATCATGGATCTCAGCCACCTCGCCAAGTGGGAATTGACGCCGCACTTCACATATAGCAGACGAACTATCATACCGAAAGCCTCGGACGGCAAGCGTGAAACGCTCACCAAAATGGATGGAGTCGCTCTGTTTAATACACCGCAAACTTTGGATGCGGACGAAGTGTGGACATACAATACAAGCATTGACAGCTTTCCGCCCCTGACACTCCATGTCCCCTCTTCCCCCGAGGTCGACACGTCGATAATATCCTTCGGCATAGCAACCAGTGCCTCCCGTGTCCCCGATGCATTCCCGAACCTCGAACACTGGCTCGCCAACACCTCTAGTTCCATCTACATCGCCGTATCAGACCCTCAAGAAAACGAGCTACCTGAACTACAATCGCAACTCGAACAGCTGAATATAAAAGCCACTCTCGCCAACTCTTCACTCTTCTTCTCAAACGCGTATTTCTCACTCATCAAGGAACTTTATGATGCTCGCACCGAGAAGACTGAATGGATTGTCCTAATAGACGATGATACATTTATCCCTTCTCTCCCCACCCTCCTAACCCATCTGAACACCGCCTACGACTCGTCCCAAGAACTCATCATCTCAGCCGCATCAGACAACATGGACCAAATCCGCGTCTTCGGCATCCAACCATACGGTGGTGGCGGAATCTTCATCTCTATACCCCTCGCTAAAATCCTGACCCAACCTGACATTTGGGAGGAGTGTATGAGTTCAGAGAGTGAGCAAGGTGATCAGATTGTCAATGAGTGTTTGGACGCTCACTCACCTGTCCGACCGACTTTTGACATGGGGCTGAATCAGATGGACATCCGTGGTGATTTCGCTGAGCCGGCAGGCTATTTCGAGAATGGGAGACAGATGCTTACTATTCACCATTGGAGGTCTTGGTTTCATGTTGACATACCGGCTGTTGCTGCTGTATCCAAGGCGTGTGGAGACGAGGGCATTCTGATGAGATGGCTGTTCGAGGGTGATGTGGTGTTGAGTAATGGATATTCGATTGCGGAGTACCCGAGGGGCATAAGCGAGACAGACTTGAAGGGAGTAGAGTTGACATGGTCGGATGATGTATGGAAATTTATGCATCATATTGGACCGTTGAGGGAAAAGATGGGGAGGGATCAAAAGAGGTCGTTTGGCATGGTAGAGACTGTCGTGCTAGAGGAAGGGGTACGACAGACTTACCTCGAAAAGGCCGAAGAAATAGGAATGAAGAAGGTGGGCATGGATCGGGTTGTGGAGTTATTGTGGTTGTTCGATTGATCTTCATTGCTGCGTAAGTTCGTGGATGGGGGCCATCTGGGGTATAATAATTCTACGGGTATGCAATCCTTCTCTTTGTAAAACGCCGGCAATCTAACAAAACAGATAGACTCACGCACCAGCACCAACGACGGGTGCTTTCATCAACTCGAAAAGAGCAACGTCCAGTTCATGGTCACCACAGCTTTCTGCGATGGAGCTTGTGACATTGTACGGCTCAAAGGGGGTCAGGTCTGGCTCGCAGACTGTTTCTGGGGCGGGCAGTATTCCGCCCTGGAAGTATGCTCGAATGGTCTTTGCGGTACATTTTGATGGTGCCGACAGGGACGTGTGCTAGAGCTGAGTTTAGCAGCTGCAGAAGAAATCAAAAGGAGAAAAGAAGAAGAGGGGAATCCCGGCCTACCCCGTATCCATTCTGCACCAGGATTACTGAATTTGGAAATCCCTTTGCGTTCGCTTGAGCACTCCGAAGAGGTGTTACGTTATCTGCTTTGTTGGCGATGAAAAGTATTGGATGGCTTGTGTTGCCTTCAAAGGGCCCTGTTTTCGTCAGCTCCGAGACGCGTGTTCAGTGGGTCCTTGGTCAAACCATCAAACTTCCACTTTGCCTGCACACTCCAATGCACGCATTCTAGCCTCATCTCCGCCATGATCGCACCGACACTCTTACTTCTTATCATCAATTCATCAACATACGCTGCAAATTCATCAACCGTATCATTCATCCAACCACCGTCGGAGCAGAGAATTGTGGTTCCACCATCCTCGCTTCCTTCAGCTTCTGGCGTCTCAGGGGTCGGATCTATTGGGTCCCCGCCATCTTGTGCGCCGCACCGGTTTTCACAAAGCAATGGGTCATCGAACTTCTGGGTAGCGAGTTCCAAGAAGACTGTACCATCGCCCTTTTCAAGAGCAGCAAGAGCGTTGGCAAGAGCAGGGAACATAACAAGTGGGCGATAAAGTGTGCTACCAATCATCCTCTGCACCTTCGAATATGAGACGATCTGTGGCCTCCCGCTCGGAGACGAAGAGCCTGGCACAACGACAGGATTTTTCCTTATCTTTTCCAGCAACTGCTGAAGCCTGGCCTCAATATCCTTCTCTGCGTCCATATGAAAGGCGCACAACTCCTGCCCCGCAACCCGACAGAAATGATAGAAAGCAGCCATGATAGTGTCAGCATCCTGGATGAAATGAATTGCACGTCCAGCAGAATATTCCACAGCATCTACGTTCCCATCGTTTACCATTCTGGCGACTTTGTCCGGATACATAGCCGCAAACGTCGCTCCCAAGTACGTCCCATAACTGAAGCCCCAGTACTTCAGCTTTTCCTCGCCGACCTTGGTCATGATCTCCAGCATATCCCTTGCCACTGAGGCGGTGGAGACAAAACTTCCAACCCCCAGATCGGATTCTGTGGAAGGTTGAAGGGTAGAAGCACATTGCTGTGAAGATGCTGCGGCATGAGCATACGCATCATATACACTTCCTGGATGAGCGTCGAGCACGTCCACATCTTTGAAATTCCATATCTTCGAATCTTGCATATCTTCCCAGCATGTAATGCGTGGGGTCGACGCACCGACTATGAGAATTAGTCGCGTGTAGATATTGGGGAAGGTAACTTACCACCACGGGGATCGAAACTGATGATGTCCTTGGATTTGTCAGTTTAGATACTGCGGGACAGAAAGTACCATGGATACTGACATGGTTCTTGCCGACGACTGACTGGTAGTAAGGACCCAAGTGCTTCACAAACCAAACACCGGATCCACCTGGTCCTCCTGATTTTCTTTTTGTCAATACTTATATATAATTAGAAGAAATAATACATACCTGGATTGATAAATACAGGTCCCATATAATCCTTTCTATCAGTAGCATTCAATCGTATAATTGCAATCGCAGCCCGACGCTTCTGACTTGGAGAATCCAACCAATCCAGCGGAACCTAAATCCATTTATCACCACCCTTTCTCCAAATGCCACAGGGCTCGACTCACATCAAGTTTCGCACAATCGTACTTCTCCTCATAGCAAGGTTGCCACTTAACCTCGCTCCTAGCCTCGACCTACTTCCCATTAGCTCCCGCCTCACTTAACCCCACCTCACTGTGGATGAAAAAAGTGGCGGAATAATGTACCATAAATCTGGCACATTATTCGGCCAATTATTTCATCCACGTAGAGAATCACTCACATCGCTCCATCTCCACCCGCTCTTCACCTCTACCGGTACTACCCCACCTTGCCCCTTAGTAGGCGGCAAATTCGTATCTCGACTCACATCATAGTACCAGAGCCACAGCCACAGAGCCAAGAGGATAACAGTCACTACATTGCACACGTTTTCTACAGTCATATATGGCGGTAGCAGCCGGGTCCTCGGCTTACGTATAGGATGCCGTGGATTAACGCCCGGTTGCTGCTGCTGCTGGGAGTTGTTGGAGGTCTTTTCGTCCATTGTGAGTCATGAAGTCGTGTGTTGTAAGGGGAAAGCAGATGTGGATGGTCAAAAGAGTAATGTGTTCTGTTTGTTGTGCTGGCTGCGAGACGAATAAGGCGGGTCGGGGCGCGGAGGTGGGGTAGAGGTAGAGGGTGAGTCATGTGATGGTTTCACGTGAGTGTGATCGTAATCAGAGGCTGTTAGTTGAAAGCTTACTTGTTTTGAGGGAGTTGTGTGAAGCCATAGCATAGTGAGTGGAGGTGATGTCAAATCCTCATTCTAGTTGCTGTAGTGAGCTTGATGGAGAAGTGATAGTTCAATGCTAGATTCATTTGCTAAAGACTTCTACAATGCAAGATGGGCCCCCTTATCAGTTTTAGCGAGATCGAATGCAATGTTTCGTTGAATAACTTTCTCGACTATTGAAGAAGGTCTTATTGTACCTTAACGTGGGTGAAGTGACAATATATTTGGTTAGCAAAGCGTCATTCTGTCATTTAGACATACTGAGTAATAAGCCAACTTTCAGATTCGTTGAAGAAGTGCTTTTTACACACAAAGCTTCTGATTATGGTACTGTTGTTATCAGCATAGATACTACCACAGGTGAGGATATATCATATATGCTGTGCTTTAATTTGCGAGACGACATATGATTCCCTCAAGTTCTAAATCGAATCAAATCTGATGAAAAGTAACATATGATTCCTTCCAAATAAACGCTTTTTTCTATCCTACTATCCTATAATGACAACTTCTCACTCTTCAGCAGCGAACAGTTTGTCACCACCGGAAAAGTTCCTAGAGATATCCCTAGGTTGACGCACGTATACTGATTGAGTATACTGGCGTATCCCTCTCACTAAATCAGAAGCCATAGTCATTGTTCTTTGCAGTGTGCCATCACTGTATTCATTTTGTCCCGAATCATGATTGCGAGACAGTGGCTGCAGCGGAATGCTAGGCTTGCTAGAATCATCGCAGAGACTGAAATGAACCGGCGTCGGGGGAAACCGGACAAAAGGAACATGCGATACAAGGACTGCCCATGGTGCGCGGACTCTAGCTTCATATAGGCCTACATTCATCAATCTTACTGACATCCCGCGATACAGAGTGGCAGCCGTGAAAGGCAGCCGTGTGTTAAGGCCAAATCTGTATTCGAGCTCATGCACAAGAGCAAGAGTGAATGTGTATCGTGGATAACGAGGCTTCGGTGCCTGGCCCGTATAGGCACATGCTGCTATTATCTCCGTTCTTCCCCTTGATGGAGAGTCCTGAGAGGATAGAACAGTACCGCCCGAGTAGCAAGAGTCGATCAATATCAAAACATCGGTATTCATGGCCTGTAGTTTGACCTGAATAGAGCTCCAATCTAGAGATGGCAGGCGCGACTGTATGCCCCTAGGAGTCCAGAAATATGTGCTAAACGAAATTAGGTTTAAGTTTGACAGACAATGAGAATTTAACTCACGAACGATTCGCATACATCATGAATCGCGTGTCGAGATGCATACTGCCATGACCCATGTAGTAGAAGATGAGAAGGTCATTTGGTCCGAGATCCTGAAATTGTGATAAGACATAATTCACTTCCATTTCCGGAGGCCACCTGGTTGAGGTCAATTCCAAACGGTGGATACGAAATTGATACCCCCCTCGAATACAGATACAAGTTTGTTAATGAGAGTTGGGAACATTGGACTCCCAAAGGTCATGAGGATAACGTGGACTCGATTATACATCGTTCGTAAACCGGTGGGCTGCGGTTGCCGTGATAATGCCAAAATTCGAAATGAAAAAGTTCAATCAAAGCTTGATGGACTGTAAGTAATCTGGGAAGGATTGTTACGACTTTTGTTAATTGAAGAATCCAATAACTGCTTGCAAGTATCCTACTTATTAGAGCTGAAAATTACCCCTTCTGCAAGCTTTTCAGTTTGGGGCACTTGAGCGCAGTCACAGTGACTTCTTACTGACATAACGTAACTCAGTGACCTTTCGTACATCAGGGAATAGAATGACTGACTCGATGATACACGAATATATGGTAGCATTGTTGAGCTTATACCCCCCGACAACACATCAAGTACTCTAACCAGGCCAAATGGGTATGAAAGATAATGTTGGCTTGCAAAAAGATGTTTGAGAGTTTAGCCGGTCCTTGAACACAAGACTTCAGACTCAGAATGGGATATGATACCACAAAACGTGACTTGACGCTTGTCTCACCTTGATGCAGAGAATGGCTTGAGAATTGCAATATTGCACGTCATGGTAAAAAGCTTTTGGGGTTATCGTGGCTCAGGACTTCTCAGTCCAACCAAAGATAAATTGGAAAGTAATGAAGGAGACATGAATTCAACGCTCAACACTTATCGACAAGGACCTACTGAGTAGTATCGCGAGAGTTACCCTCTTACTATTGTACATGCAAGCTTCATCGAACAACACAGCAAACAGATATGTTTACGACGGAGTACAACAAACAATGTGCTTGTCAACATAACAGCGCAGCGCTTTCATATCGAGAGCTACATACTGTCATGAAGCTTGGCTTTGCCAGCGTTGCTAAGGCATGTATTCCATGCTTCGGCTTGTGGTGGACGACACTTCATTGGAGCTTGTGAACCACCACCAGCATCAGAAAACTGGGCAGAATTTTGGTCCGTCTGGAAGTACTCATGTAGTCTTCTCACTGTTGTCCAGCCATACATACATAGCTGGCTAGGACCAATCCAAAAGGTCGACAATCGGTCGTAAACTGCGATGCGTCCCAATCTGAATCATGTGTGTAAGGTTGTCCAATCTTAGTTGAATGATTTTGCGCCTGATAATCAGTTCTTGCCTGCAACGCTCTAGTCAGGAGGTAAAACGCGAGAGTCGAATCATGGGTACTCAGTGTCGCTTAGTTCAGTCGACATCAGAACCATCTGGACTCAGTGAGCTAGGCCTCTTGAGTACGCACTGGGAATTGTAGTACACTGCTCGTAAGGTCTTTAGAAGCGTGCAATATCTTCTTTACGACCATCCCACACCCTTCGTTAAAGATTCCAAAAACCTGGTCTGTAGGCCCTCCTCTCCCATACAAGCCACCAGCAACATTTTCTGAAACCCTTCTACATCACCACCAACCGAGCCTCCATCCCACATAAGAACAAAGTCGTGATAAGTTAGTACATCCGGCTGGCTCCCGCGCGTGGCCTGCATCCAGTCGCTTTCTGACTTGGCCTCCCACAATTCGCCTTCGACCGTCAGAGGTAGACCCTGCATTGCGGGTACTTGGTCGCAAAATCCATTCTTGATAGCGTAGTAGATTGCCTTGAGGAAAATGGACATGAGTACGGTTCGCCGCACGCTTTCGATGAATAGCCAGTTCCTATATGGCGAAGACTGATTGGGGAGGGCAATATCGAATTCGCCCCGCTGACGCAAATTCATCGCCCATGCATCCAGGATCTGGAATTGTGCCTCTGCAGTTCCCCGCTGGCGTATGTCACCATCGAAGAGGCGGATGATCTGGTACATGATAAACGCCTGCACATAAGCTAATTCGTCTTCAATAGAGCAGTATTGGCGTTTTGAAACCAATTCGACCAATTTGCTGGAAAGGATGCCGAAAATCAACCTCTCATTTGATACGGTTTTAGTAAGATAGGAAGCGCAGACGCAGTATGCGTCCTGTAGACAAGGAGGTAAGTCATCATTGTAGAGGTGCTGGTTGATGAACGGAGTTTGCCCGTGCTGGACAAAGTCTGTGAGATAGTTCTTAAAGTATTGGACACAAAAGTCGAGTTCCTCTTCATTTAGGTATACGTTCTTTGACGGGATCAGGGACGGGATGACCAGGTCATCGAATTGATAAGTGGGATTTGGGTCGGTAATGTTGTTGTTGTAGGGTGGATATGGGTATTCAAACGCCAGGTCAAAGAACCCATTTTGAGTGCACTCTATTCCTACGCCACCGGCCACGGAGTTGGTCACAATCTTGTTCAGACGAGGTGTTAGCCACTTAATAGCCACTTAATAGGCACTTAGACATCATCCCAGCCACTTCCATCTGTCTCGAGGCAAAGATCCAGACTTACCGCAGGATAGTCACAAAGCACACCTCGAGTGCTGCAGCGAGTGCAGAATGGTCTCTGCAAATCGCACCGCCGCTTGGCTTTAACACAAGCAAAGCATGACTTGCGACGAGTGGACAATTGTTGTAATGAGCAGTTCTCCATCATACATGAGGTTCAGGTGTGTTGTGATGGAAGAGAAGAGATGCGTAGTAATCTGATGTATATTGCCAAGGCCAAGTCCGCAGTCTAAGCCCAATTAGGTAAAACTGCCTCCGTAAGCTGCGGATTTCCTTTGCATTAGCGAGTGGAACTCCACGCTAAGCTCTATAGGTACGTAAATATACGACTAAAGACTGCATTAAGTCCATCATATCACACCTTTCAATAATTGGTAATTGACGGGAAGGTGTTGATCGTAAGCCAGACAGTATCCTTAAATACATGGCTACAGCCATGAGCTTTCTCCACCCTTCAAATGTTCTCTCCTCGAACCACCTCTTTTCCTCTGGCCAGACTTGACCCTCGTAACTCTAGACCGTCACTTCCACTCACCAGGACAATGCCATTCACAGAACTCGTTCTTCCGAATCTAAAGCCTGGCCCTGAAGTAAAGGCTGCATTCGCCGCGTCACAGCCGACATCTCTCAAGTTTCTTGTTTCCCAATCAAATATAATCCGCGGATTTGCTGGATCTGTGATCAGGGAGAATGATGTCAATATTGAAGAAGAGACCAAGCCAATTATTGTCCTTGGTACGAGAAAGTCACCTCACCCGACTGGTCAATGTTAACATGATCTCTAGAATGGACCTCAGAAGCAGCTTTCCATTCCTTCCTAGCCTCAGAGGAGTTTGCCGCGTTCGTCGGCCCAGTCAAGCCGCTTGCGGCTGGACCTCCTGAACTCCAGTTCTTCGACACTCTTGTAGGGCCTTTGGAAGTCTTGTCGGCGCCGTTGACGGAGATAATTCGTATTCAACTCAAAGATGATGCAGAGTCCACAGTCAGGGCCAAAGACGCCTGGTCAGCTTTGGTCAGATCCATGGGTGGTATGTGTTCGTTACTAGTGGGACAAGTCTAAATTTGAAGGCCGGGGTCTTCATGGGAGCTATTGGATGGAATAGTCTTGAAGTATGTAAAACTGAAAGACCTAGATCTAATAATTACTAAGTCTTCTTCCAGGACCGAAAAGGCACACTCGAAACTTCCCCAGTCTTTACGGTATTGTCAAAGCTTCGAGAGCTGGGTAAATTCTCTTCCATGGTAATCAAGGCCGAGGCTTTCAAAACGGCATAGAAGTGAGCAGGTACTTAAAGTTGTGCATTATATATTCAATCTACCCTTACTTCTATCGATCAAATATGAACCGTTTCAACCTTGTCTATCGTGATGGGCATTGCTCAGTTCACAAAACAACGCAATGGTTCAAGGCCATCTGCAGCCGGACCAAAACAAATTTATTGGCTTGTAATTAGACTGTTGCAAACTACTTCAGCATATATATAAACGCCTCAATGAAACATTTTGAAAAATAGGCAATGCATTTATGTAAAAGCTTTATTCACCCAAAACATGCTGGATGGCGAGTTTGTTCCATATCTCTCAGACATGCCCGTAACGTAGGTTTGCCACCTTGACAGTGATCGGACCACCTCGACAGCTGGAAAACATAGTGAGCGTCTTGTATTTTTGAAAATAAGCACTGTGATCATCGTCCAGAGCAGTAATGACAGCGAAGATCTGTACCTTGACGCTAATCTGTGGAATTCCACTTCGGCATTGCTAGAACGAGCGGAGTTGCGAGGCGCTACCCAGCTGTCGATCCACTTGATGATATGAAAGCAAAGCTTACAAAAGGCCCGTGGCATGGCATACTGCTAATACATAAACCCCACCGTCATACTTACTGCGATGTTGCTTTTCACAGAGATAAACATCGTCTATCAATCGCTTTCAACTGATCCTTTTCACACAATCCTCACTTGGTGAAATTTGTGAACAAATCACAATGAGTGCCCAACTGAAGTCTAGTCTTCCGCAAAAGCTCGTCGTGGTTGTCGGCGCCACTGGCGGACAAGGAGGGTCTGTGATAAACAGCCTCCTCACCAATGGATCCTACCGTCTTCGGGGAATAACTCGCAGCTCACAGAGCAAGAATTCTCAAGCTCTGACTGCAAAAGGAGTTGAGATGATGACAGCCGACCTGAACGATGAGGAGTCTGTCGTAGCTGCTTTCAAGGTAAAGCCATCACAGACATTTGTGCAAGACTAGAGCTAATTCATATCTCAGGACGCCAACATTATTTTCGCCGTCACGAACTATTTCGAAACCTTTGCGACTTCTGGACCAGAGGAAGCCATGAAAGTTGAGTATGCTCAAGGCGTAAACATGGCCAAAGCCGCGTCAGTGACAACAGGCTTAGAGCACTTCATCTGGAGTACACTCCCTGACAGAAACACTATCTCCAATGGGAACTGCCCAGTCCCACATTGCGACGCCAAAGCCCAAGTTGATGCCTTCATCAAGGAAGACAAGGCGCTGCTTGCTAAGACAACTTTCTTGTGGACTGGGCTTTTTGCGGAGACAATGCAGCATCCGATGCTTTTGCCCAACTTTCTGGTAGGTGACTCCTTGTTTGTGTGATACCTTCAGATTAGTGGGAAGATTTGAGTATGCTAAAATGTATTGATAGCAATCCGCTGGTAAACATGTCTGGTTGCAGCCTGCCCCTGCCTCAACCCTCGTATTTACCATTGGAGACCACACCATCAACATCGGCCATTTCGTGCGTGCCATAGTCAAGCAGCCAAAGCTGACTCTGCACGGGAAGTATGTGTTTGCCACTTCGGAAGTTACCACTATGGGGAAACTCTTGGAGTATTGGAGTGAGGTTACTGGTAAGGAGACGGAGTACTTGCAGATTACGTTGGAGGAGTACAATCGTCTCTGGCCGATGTGGGGACTCGAGGTTGGAAGCGACTTGAAGTGCTGGGAGGAATTTGGGGCGGAGAGTTGGGCGAGTGAGAAGTGTATTGGGAGGGAGGAGTTGGGGTTGGGACCGGAGTTGGTAGGGTTTCGTGATGCGCTTGTGACTCTGCTGAAGAGCCCGCATAATTGATTGTATGTTTCCATGAGCATACACTAAGGTAGGTGTGAAAGCTCCAAAATCTACTGGATTTTCAACAAGGAGCCTTGAAAGTTGAGAGAAGAAAGTGTAAAGCATTGGCATTTCGTAAAAAAGACATCTTACCCCGCCTCTACGTGTACGATAAAACAGGCGGATTTTATACATACTAAACCACTACCCTAATATTACAATTACTCAGGCGCGTCTTTAGTGAGTTCACGGGGCCCGTGCTCAAATATCAATAAACTATCAAAAGCATTAAAACATCACTTTTTAAATAGCTACTAATTCTACCATTCTCTACTAAATCACTCTTAAAATGCCTTAAAAGATTCGCAAGACTAAGGGCTATTAGCCTCCTAAGTTTAAGATAGATCGCCGCGAGATCTCGCCCTTAAAACGCTATGTTATTATAGCTTGCTATATCAATTAGATGCCTGATTATTATATCGCTAAAAAATATAAATGAGTACCTATAACTATAAGGAAAGTCTAGTAGAGGGTAGAGGAGAAGGTAGAAAGACATTATAGACCTTTACTTAATATCTCTAATATGAAAAATAGTCCTAGAAAACGCTATTAATAGAAGGCTTTTATAGAAGCCTAGGAATACTAAATTATTAACCAAGTTACCTAAAATCGCTTTAAATGAAAGAAGACTACTTTAGAATATATAAAGGAGATAAACCTTAATTATAAGAAGACTACTTTTAAGAGGTTAATATATAAATATTATCTTTATTACCTAGAAGGTGCCGAAAAACCTAAATTATTATAGGAAAATATAGATTTAAGAGTAGATCTAGTAGTAGAGCTATTAGCTATAGATCTTAAGACTATTATCTAGATTAATCAAGCTAATACTCGATCTAAGTATAGGAAAGAGCATATATAGCATACTCTTAAAGAGTATTTCTACCTAGATATTAAAAATCTAATAATAAAAGACTACTAAAAGGTAGAGTTCTATAAG
The DNA here is from genome assembly GCA_007821535.1 of Lachnellula occidentalis. NCBI lineage: Eukaryota > Fungi > Ascomycota > Leotiomycetes > Helotiales > Lachnaceae > Lachnellula > Lachnellula occidentalis. The sequence goes on along the minus strand of QGMI01000132.1, from coordinate 14,755 downwards.
GCAATTAAATAGGGGGAACTGCCTAGCCCTTACTATATCTTTAAGAAGGAAACCTTAGATGAGCATAATAAGGTAGTAGACTTAATTAAGAGGTTATAGGAAGAAGAATGCCCTTGACTTATAGCTAAATTTAAGAAGATAGAGAGAAAGAAGAAGGTGAGTAATTATAACTATAATTCCCTATTAAATTAACTTATACTTTTCCTATAAGCTTCTATAGCTACTAAAGGTTAAAGGCGTAAAGGGAAGAGACTATCGCTTAATAATTATATCAAGAAACATTAAACGATTTAAGGTGATTATATATCTAGAAGTATTAACTAGTTTAGGCTTTAATCATAATATATTATACTTCTTCTTAAGCCTTAGGTTAATAAATTATAGGTAAAGGAAGACTAGAGAGTATCTATAAGGGATTATCCTAATAAAATTTAGCTTGTAATTAATAATGTACTAGCTTATAAATCACGCTTTATAGCGTATATATTCTACCTTCTCGAAATAGCATGATTAATCTAGCCTCTAAACTCGCTAGACCTTAATATAATATAACAAGCCTAGGACTATATTAGAAGGTAGATTCAGGTGTAGGAGAAGGTACTATAGACTAAGGAGGAGGTAATTAAGGCGTAGGAGGAGGAGTAGAAGAAAATCCTAGTCTCTAAGATTAATAAATAGATCAAGGGAATCAAAGATAAGCTTTAGAAAGTTATTAAGTTAAAAGGAGATAATTGCTTCTATAGCTAGGCTATTTTATATATAAATTAGAAGCTTAATCCTTATTAAGAATTACGATTTTCCTAGTAAAATTCGACCCTCCTTCTAGTAATGCCTATTTCTTCAACCTAATCATCTTAATTCAACTATATACTACCTTTCCTTCACCTAAAAGAGAGTTGATATAAGTAGTATGACCTCTTATAATCTATCTTATAAACTTATCATCTCAAATTAGAGCAATTCTATCCTCTATGATATAGTTAGAATGGTAGCATTTAAATGTTATAATATAGCTACATTTAGGATACAAATAAGACTATAGAAAGTTAAGAGGATAATCTGCAAAGTTAGTATATGAAAGAGCTAGTTAGGATAATTAAACTAATACTAAAATTGCATAGATCAAGCTATTATTTAGAGAGATATTTATAATGTAAGTTAGCTTGTTTATAGTATTTTAACGATTTTATTATTTTGAGCATAGGCCCTATGAACTTACTAAAGACACGCCCGAGTATATTAATTTAATATTTAAATTTTAATTAAATTAAGAATAAATATATTAAATAGAGTTATTGTTAGTATCTTAGATATCAGATAATTGATTACTTATTACTATATAGTAAGACTGATTTAGTATTCTAGTTAATATTACTTAGCATTTTAAGTAGAGGTTATAAGAGCAAAGAGGTTTTGCACTCTTTGCTAACTAAGCTACGCGATATCATGTGACTAGATTATATAACCTATAATATTTCTAATACCCTATATCCTAATACTAGCAACTTCTCTTTTATTATTAGTATTACTATATTAGGATTAAGATAACCTTATCATTATCTCTCTCCTATTATATAGTCCCTTATACCTACTATTGCCTTTATAATATAGGCCTAAAACATATAAAAGATTTATTATAATGCATACTATAATAAAGTGCGGCTTAAAAGAATGTAAGGAAAATAGTAGAGAAGATATAGTTTAGAATATAGTTTAAAATGTAACTAAAAGTTGATTTAGCTAATTAGAGTATAAGGAAGGATCTTAGTAACTAATAAGAAACTAATAAGAGGTATGCTCTTAGGTCGCTTAGAATTATATATTAAAACGCTTATAAAAACGCTTATGAGAGAACGCTTAATATAGTTAGTATTATAGTTTTACTAATGCTCCTAATCTATCTCTCTTTACCTAGCCTTCTACTTATACTATGAGTATATTCCTATTAATTAGAGTCTCTAATGATTAGTTTAGATTTATCTTTATTATTATATCTAATGGATTATCCTTACTATTAATCTATTAGATCTTATATAGCTCTTATTCCTTATACGACTCTTTTAGGCTTATGATATTAATTATAAGATGTTTCTCTTTAGTAGTACTAAGCTTAATAAGGCATTTATAAAGGAAGTATGAGTCTATATAGACGACTATCTTAATTAGAGGTAGTCCTAATTCTTTTATAATACGCTTGAGCGTTATGCTAATCACAATTCCTATATTAACGCTAGTAACTATACTATAGATCTTTAATGTAAAGCTACTTCTTATAACTCTCTTACTCTTTATTAAGCTCTAGTACATAATGTTACCTCTAATAGTAAACTTGCTTTTTACCTTATTTATATCCTTATTTACTAGTATAATAATATACCCTAACTAGGAACTTAAATCTTTATTATTTACTAGCGATCTATTAATAAAGATAAATAACCTAGCTATTAAGAGGTCTAGGGGGATATAGCGTAGGCCTTTCTTAAGGTTCGCCTTCTACTACTTAAGGCGCTTATTAAGCGCTATTATCTTAATCTTATCTAGATCTTAGTATTATGCTATAACTAATAGATTAAACGATACTTCTAGCTAGTAGATCAATATAATATACGCGCCTCAAGCGCGCTATTACATATAAGCCTACTTATAGTCGCTAGCCTTTATATTAATAGTCTCAAGCTTCTTCTCTTACTCCTTTTACTAGAGTAGAAGATTACTTTCTTTCTATATTAAGATATAGCTATTAAAGATTAGAAGGGTGCTTTCTACTAGCTTCTTCTTTAGCTTTGCCCTTAATTTAGCCTTTACTAGTTTCTTATCCTTAAGCTTAATAAACTACTTATTATAAAGGATAAGAATATCATCTATCTATATTCTAATGATCTCTACTCTATAGCTATCCTTAGTAATAAGGAAGTAGGAGTTATAGGTTAAAGATCTTATTATAAGCTTCTCCTTATAGTAATAATTATATATTATAAACTAATAGGTCCTTGCTTTTATAATGCTATAGAGTAGCTTGATTACTATTATGATTATACTATTAGGGTATAGGTATCTAAATTGTAGTAGTAAGTACGCTAAAATGCTTCTAATTAGGTCTAACTTAAATTAAGTATATGCTTAAGTGATATCTTATAGCTATAGCAAAAATCCTAGTAGTATTAATAAGAGGATAAGCGCTACTAGTATATGCTAGCTAGTATGTTGAATTGTTAGTAATTGTATTAAAATAAACTCCTTCCTATAGTTACTATAGCCTATGATTATAAGTCTCGATTTCTTATATAGCTTATCTATAGCCTTCCTTTTAACTTTATCAACTATATAAGCCTTAAAGATATATATATAACTATATACTTTAAGGTTATAGATAATAAAGTAGAAGACTCCTTATCCTAATAAGCTATTAAATTCTACTATTTATAAAGCCTTAAATAGCTTTCTAGGCATAGTAATACGCTCTTACTACCTTAATTTAATAGCTAGCTTAAAGTCTCCTTTCTCTTTTACTATTATAAAGGTCTATATAATCTTAGTATTACTCTCTTATACTATAATATATATGACCTTTATATCTAAATTAGAGATTAGGCAATACTTATTCTTTAATCTTCTTAGGCATCTATAGCCTCGCTTTTATACTAGTACCTTATAATAATACTAATATACTAGAAGAGGCTCTCTAGCCTCATCGTTAGACTCTACTACTAGCGCGTCTTCTAGCGCTAGCATAGCATTATTAGCGTCTATAGGCGGTAGCTCTAGTACTTGCTTAATATCTAGATTGATTTCTCCTTATACTACTTATTAGAGTTTTAAATTAGCAAGAAAGTCAACTTTATTACTATACTTATTTATATGCCATTCTTTAATAATAGTAGTATAGAATTGCATTAGGCTGCTAGGGAGTATAATAATACATATTTCTCTATCTATAAAGATTAGCTTAAATAGTCCTATCTAGCCTTCGTCTTTATAGAAGATATAGACATCTAATTAGAAAGAAAGGAAGAGAATTATAGAAGTATTTAGGCTATTTCTTATTATAAGAGTATTACTAACTTGCTATATAGTATATAGTTAATATACTTTGCTTATAGCCTTCTAAATTGCTTTAGCTTATATAGTGATATTTAGTAATAGTAGTAAGTTATCTACTATTTATAGATAGGCCCTAAAAACGAGTAGAGTAAGCACTAGGCCGTCTAGGCCTACTAAGTCGTTTATAGCCTTTATAGCCATTTAGAGAATATTATCTTAATATAATATCCCTTGCAATTTACTATAGAGTATTATAAAAGCTTATTAGAGGGGGGTATAGTATCTCTCTACCTTCCTGATTAAGTTATAAGCCTTAATAGAGATCTCCTTGACCTAAATTCCTATAGATCTAGTATGCTATCTAAATTGCGTAGCTATAAAATTAGTACTTATATCATAAACTACTATATCTAGTAGTCCTTAATATAAATTGATCTAGTATAGCTTTAGTATATCCTATATACATCTAGTAGACATATTATCTAGGAATCTTGTAGCCTAAAAGCTTATAGCTAAATCAACTACTTATAGTATAGGCTTTATATTAATCTAAAGTATATCTATAATAACCTTAAAATTGAAATTATAATCATCTTAGAATGAGAACTTAAATCTACTAGATACCTTTTAGTTCTTCTAGCATTAGTAATAGTACTCTATTAGCTTCTAAATAGCCTTAGTATCTAGGTTATAGCTAGCTTGCTTTAAAATCTTAGAGAGTCTCTAAATTGATAGGTGTCTAAAATGGCAATAGAGTTAATAAAGCTTACTATTAGTCAGATAATAGTAGGTAACTATCTATTCTAATTAGTTTAAAAGTATCTAAAGATATCCCTATTTCTATATAATTAGGACTCTTAAATTGTCTTAAATTAGGATATTTTCAAGATTGTCTAGCCTAACCTTTAGCTTATCTATATTACTAATATAAAGCAAGAATAGAGTATTTATTAGTAATATATAAAAGGTAATTAGTCTAAGTAGGATTAAGATATAGACTATACCTTTTGATATAGCTATACCTTTACTAAACTTAATAGTATATTTTCCTACTAAGTTATTATTTATTTTAAGATATAGGAATAGCTTTATTAGTATAATACATTAGCCTTTACCTGCTATAGAAACTCCTACTATACTACTATTAGGCATAATCTTATAGAAACGCTCTAATAAGTAGTAGTCCTTAAATGTGAATACTATTGATCTAAAGTAAGGTGATTCTAGAGGTGATTTTAGGAGTATCTTACTAAGCGAAACGCCTACTCTTAGAAGTGATTCGCTAAGCGAAACGCCTAGATCTAGCAGAACGCTTACTTCTAGCAAAACGCTTACTTCTAGTAAAACGCTTACTTCTAGCAAAACGCTTACTTCTAGCAAAACGCTAATTAGTAAAACGCTTACCTTTAGTAGTTCGCTAAGCGAATCGCCTTCTATAAAAACAGGCGATTCAGGAAATTGAGGCGATTCAGATAGCAATTCAGATAACAATTTTAATATAGAATTGTAATATAAGACTATCTCATATTACTTTTCTTCTTTAATAAAAACATTACTTCTTATAAAAGCGTATAAGGTTAATTAATCTATAAGAATTACTATAGCACTTAGGCTATTAATGCTACTATATTCTATAAGGAATTAGTTACTATAAACCTCTTCTTTATTATTATTATTATTACTATCATCTTTATTTCCTATATAAGCTCTATAAAGTCATTCTCTTACATTATTATCATTAGACTAGAAGCTATCAATACCCTTAGCTTCTACTAAGAAGCTATTATACTTTATATATAAAGTATTAAAGTCATTTAACTTCTCCTTAAACTTTATAAATACTATATTTCTCTTATCCTTCAAGTGCTTTATAGACTAGCAGCCTTCTTTATGACATATATAGTACTTCTTTTATAGTAATAATATCTATAGGCCTTAATTACTATTCCAAAAGTTAAAGTAACCTTAATAGCTACTATTGCCTCTTAAAGGACTATAAAAAGCGCTTCTACTAGTACTAAAGGTCTAATCTATATAAAATTAATTAGATTTAGTCTTGTTTTTAGAGATAAATTAGCGCTACTATCTATTTTTTATTACTTGCTTTCCTAATCTTCTCTTCTTTAATTGTACTACAATTATTAATTATAATTAAGCGCAAATACTATAATAGGTATCTATAGAAGTAAAAATACATATCTCACATTCTTTAATATTATTATAAGTAGTAATAACTTAGTCTTAAAAGGTGTTTTCGCTCTAGTAATTAAAAGCTAGATATGCTTAGATCTTTACTAATTGATTAAAGAGCATCTATAGATACTTTAGTATATCTTTATCATTGCTAGCTAGTTCCTATATAATGCTTAGAAGTAACATATTATACTATTCCGCTATATATTACTAGCGATTCTCTAGTATCTCAAATTCCTCTTATATATACTTTATAAGAGAGTAAAAGTTCAACTACTTTCTAGTAAGAGTACTATAATAGAACTCTAATATATTATCTTTTAGCATAGTTAAGAAAGCTTAGTAATATAGATAAGAGGGGAAATTTATATTAGTATAGTTCTTAAAGAAGATTTTAATCTTAAGGCTAAGCATATTATATACTCTATTACTATACTTCTACTTCTTATTATAATATAGCTTTAATAAGTTAATTATCTACTTTATGATAATCTTATTATTTAGTATTAGAGGTACTATACTTTTATATTTTAAGTCTCTTTACTAGAAAGGAAGAAGAATTAGTAGTATACCCTACTTAAGGTTATTATAATTACTACTATTTCTAGTACTACTAGTATTCCTACGATTGCTATAATTGCTATCGCTCTTTAATTTGCTACGATTTAAGGACTTATAATATTTTAGGAAATAGAAAGCATATTAAGCTTAATCTCGTCTAAATGCTATAGCCAAATCCTCTTCATATTAGATTACTTTAAATTGCAAGTTAATAAAATAAGATATCTTTACTTTATGCCTTATCTTACTAGTAAATGATACTTTAAGTCTTACTGCCTCTTTAGGGTTCTTGCCTCTTAGATTATTAATCTCTTATTAAAGAAAAAGGTTATCTTTATATACCTTCTTAACTTGATTAATAATAATAAGTATTATATTAGACCTTTAAGGATTAGGCTTATTAGTCTTCTCTATATTATTAGGCCTATTAAGTCTTTTATCCCTCTTAGGGATATCTTCTTATTAAATACGTAAACGTCCTTAGACTTATTCTTAGACTACTATTAAAATGCCTAATCTATATAAAGGTTTCTTCATAATTAAGGGTCTTAGTAATGTCTATTAGGAAGGTTAATATGATAAAGGAGATATAAAGGTAAAGTTTTCTTTATATTTTAGGTTTATATAAAAGTAGAAGTATATGCTATTTCATAGCTATATTGCTACGTCTTCTTTAGTCTATTAATATCTCTTCTCTTCTATCAAGATATCTACTAGAGCGTCTTATATATCTTCTTTCTTATTTATAAAGATCCTATTCTTCTATAGGTTGCTTTATAAAGTTAAGATATTATTCTTATTATAATTAATAAATGTTTCTACCTTCTATCTTTTAAAATAGGTTTGAAAGAAGTCTTATAATACCTTATCTTTCTATTGTTTTATTAAGTAGAGGTATATATAATAGACGAGGAAGCTATTTAGTATAGTATACTTAATATTATTAATATTAGAGATATCTATTAGTTATCCTTATGTCTTCTTATCTACCTTATAAGCATATTTTAATAGAATCGGGATTATGATAAGTTAGCCTTAATAAGGTTTTCTCTAGAGTAGCTAAGTATCTAGACCTAGTATTAAAGCTTATAAATAAATAGGAAGCATACTTCTAAGGCTTAGGGCTCTACCTTCTCTACTATCATTAGTACTATTATTATTACTTAATTTGACTATTATTTCTTTAGGTATTTTAGACCTAGAGGAGGTAAATTTGGGGTAGAAAATTTAAAGGTTTTTAGGAAAGAAGAGGAAGCTTATATAGCTTTAAAAGTATATTACTTCCTAATGAAACATTCCTTTATTATAGTTAGTTAGTCTAGGAATAGCTATTCTATCATTTTAGTTAGTTAGTCTAAGAGCTTATAAAGTAAGTTGTTTTATATAGTAGATATAGTTCTATTAACTAGTTAGTTAGTATATAGGAGCTCTTAAATCTTTAGATAATAATATCTATAAACTTCTCTATACTTAGTTAGTTAAGGCTAGGAAAGTATATAGATGTCATTATTATGATTCTTTAGCATAAGAAATAGGCGCGTTATTTTAATTAGTTAGCCTAGTACTATTTTCTATTTCTTCTAGTTAAAACCTTACTACTTTATAGCTATCTCTTATAAGATAAACTACTAATTAGTATTAGTATCTTAGGTATTAGATAATTGATTACTTGTTACTATATAGTAAGACTGATTTGGTGTTCTAGTTAATATTACTTAGTATTCTAAGTAATAGTCGGTCCTTCCTTCTACTCGCTTTACTTATAGTCGGGGTAAGCAAATGTCATAGGTAAGCGATTGTTATAGTGAGATATACTAGTAATACCATTTTACTACGTACAATATACTAAAATTAGTATAAAAGATACAAGTTTTTAGATAAATTTCAAATAGATTATTTCTATAGCTATATATAGTTATTATTCTAAGTAATCAAGTCTATACTCCTTATATTTAACTCTTGATTAGAGGAATCTTCAGGCAGTCTAGCTAGTATTAGGCTTGAATTAGGGATATATCTACCTACTTCCTAAGGGTACAAATTCCTAAGTCTAATTACTAGTTCTTTATCTAATTACTAATCGCTAGCCTTATATCGCATTTTTAGCTCTTTAATAACTTATACAAGTTATAGGAATATAGCTATAAAGCATAAAAACTCTTTAATAGTATTAGGATTCTTTTTAAAGTCTTGAATCTTATATATATCCTTAAGTAGTAGTAGATCCTTCCTCTTTTTATAATCTTTAACGCGCTTTATACGCTCCCTTTCTAGCTTCCTAGCTTTAATTCCCTTCTTATATAAGTCCTTTATTACCTTATTAATTGTAGTAGAAAGCTTCCTCTTAGTAATACAAATAGCCTTATAGATTCTACCTTTATTATAATACTTCTTCTTCTCTTATAAATCTATAATTAAAGGAGTGCCTCTACCTTTATATATACTCTTATAGGAGGTAACTTTATATTTATTTTTATTACGTAATTGCTTTTAGAAGGAAGTATGCTTAATAGTATTAAGGTACAACTTTTGTAGCTAGATATTAACTTTCTTTATTATAAAGTAATAGAGATCACGAGAAAGCTTAGAGAATTATATAGGGTCTTAATTACTAAGCTATTATACTATCTGCACTATTTCCTATATCTCTTATAAACGTATTAGTAGAAGTTTAAAAAGTAATTATTCTATATCTTCTACTTTATCTATCAACTTCTTTTTCTTCTTATATCCTTGTATTTTCTTTAGGCCTACTTTTATACTAGGTAGCTATATTCCTAACTACTTAAATGTATTAATGATCGTATAATATTTTATTATCTACTTTCAAATCGATTTAAGATCATAAAAGAAGGAAGTAATCAAGTAGTTAAAGTTAAGGCTTTATAATATAGCTTAGATAGCAAGTTTATAGTAATGCTTCTAGGGCCTAAAAATGCTTATATTAAGAGGTTATAAGATATACATAAGATGTAAAGGAAAGTAGAAGAGCTTAATGTAATTACTCTCTACTAAGATCTAGAATTCAAGCGTCTAATGCGATTTATAGCTATTAAGTAATAGAACCTTCTAAGCCTTTTCTAGGCCTGCTTTTGTATACTTAATGAGATGCCTTATATAGTCTAGTACGATCTTATTATTTGTATAGCCTATAGGAGATATTACTACTTTCTTATTACTAATCAGCTTGTCATAAACCTAATTCTCTATAATCTTCTTTCTAGGAGCAATAATAAATAGCGGAGGCCCTTCTCTACTATCTGTAATAATAGTCTTAATAACTATTACTGATTTGCGATTCTTAGAACTAGAAGTATAGTATTCTATGATATCAATTAGAATAATAATTGACTCTCTTCTAGAGTATCTAATATAAGCGCTAGCCTCGTCTATATTTAGCACGTTCTTCCCCTTCTTTATACCTAGATCATAAAGCATTTTATGATAATCCTTAAACTAGTTCTTAATATTATCTTTAGTATATGATTTAAGATATACGTAAGCAATTAGCTTCATTTTAATCATATAAAGGAAAGGATTCATATAGAGCTACTTATTAAACTATGATAATAAAGGCACTAGCTTGCTAGAAAGCTAATATAATTAGAGTTATTTATAAAAAGGAGGAAGAGAGATTACCTCTAGTAGATATATAATTATAGCTTAAACTATTCTATATATTACTCCTAGTCCTATTTCCTACTACTTATAGTAGTACTATTGTAAAGGGGAATAAATGTTCATATAGTTAATAGACTATATGTAGGCGTAGGAGTGAAGGTAGTATAGAGTAAAGGTAAAATAAGTAATAAAAGAGAATAAATCCTAAGTAAGAATACTAGCTAATACTAAAAACTAAGAATAAGGGCAAAAGTATATATTATAAAGAAGATGAAGTTCTATATAAATAGTCTTCTAGTAAGTATATAGCTATAGGAGAGCCCTAAGATATACTAATCCTATAATGTTATATAACTAAAGAAAGACTAAAAAATCCCTACTATATAGCTCCTCCCCTTAAGTAATTATCTCCTAATTACTTCTATTATCTAGCCCTATAGCTCCAAAGTAAGCAGACTCGCAATTAGCTAAAAATAAGTAATAGGAAGCAAAAGTAAGTATAAAATCTCCTCTTACCTCTTATAGCCCTAACCCTATTTCCCTAAGCCTAAGCCTGTTTCTACTAGCTTATGACTCTACTATAGTTATTATACATAACTTGAATATAGAATAACTTGAAACATTTACTACTAAATGTACTTTATCTTAGAAAGAGAGTTACTAGCTACGCTAATCTAACCTTGAGCTTTTTATAAATACCTCCTACTTCTCCCTCTCTCTTTCTCTTCTATATAACCTCATTTAATACTAATACTTACTCCTTTTCTCTTCTTCTATATAACCCTATTAATACTAATACTCACTTTTCTATTAAGCTAAAATGTTAAATAATACCTCTCTCTTCTCTAGTCTTAGAGCTACCTTATTCCTACTATCTAGATTCTCCTTTTCTAATAGTAATACATCCTTTTATATAGTATAAGCTAGGTCCCCTAGTGCTCTAGCCCCCTAGGTCTAGCCTGCTGATATAATCGCAGCTATAGGCCTTAATGCTTTATACCTTATAATCGTTTAGAATAGTATTATAGAATTTAATAAGCTACTTATAAGTAGTAGCAAGTATTTATAAGTTTCGTATATTAATAAGTTCTTAGCTCTATACCTAGTATAGTATCCTAATCCTAGCTAAATATATCTTCTACTATATTATAGAGCTCGCTACCTATACCTCTAGGCCCTCCTTACTAGATAGGTACTATAAGGCTACTAATATATAAGAGTTTAAGACTATAGTAATCTAGGCGTTTAGTAGGTACTATAAGGGCAATCTCTATAATATTTATGATAATAATATAAAAGGTATTTTCTAATCTTATAATAATCTTAAAGGTATAGAAGATAATACTTATACGAACTATATATACTACTATACCCTAGCTAAGTATAATTATTATATATATTTTCCCTTATAACTTATCTTATTAGCAAGGACTTACTCTAGTTATAGTATATACTTAAGACTATAATAATAAGAAGTTGAAGCTAACCTTTCTTCTTATAAAGCTAGGCCCTAGCCCTAAGCCTATTGCTAAATGCTAATATAGCTACTCAACTTAGGGTTATACTTAATACTTGTCTAGCTATCTCTATCTATATCTATTTGAGATGATTCTATTTTCCCTAGGGAAGCCCTCTTTTGCTCCTAGCGATATCCTTATATAGCCTAAATTTAAGCTATTTCACTTGCCTATATTATATATTATAATCTTATACGTAAGATATATAGCCCTAAAACCTATTATAGCTCCATGCCTCTCTTTTCTTACCTTTATACTCCTCCTTAATTTCTTTATATTAATACTTTTAAACTTCTCTACTTCCTCTAATCTACTTTGCTTCCTAGTCTTAGATCTCTATTAGGAATACCTAAAGTCTAGTATCCTTCTTACTAGAAACTCTATTATAATTTGTTTAAAGGTTTAAAAGAGAAGTAGAAGAACCTAGAATCTTAACTTATAGTCCCTTACTCTATATTAGAACTCTTTATTAAGCTATTATGAGTATAACTACTAACTTATATAAAGTTCTAAAATTTGAATATATTCTTCTAAAGGCTTTATCCTTATATCTTAACCTATAATATCTTTTAACTAGTAGACCCTTTAAGTACCCTTTCTTATCCTCTACCTAACTCTTCCTTAAACCTATCCTTCCTAGAGTAAGCTATATAGTAACTAATATCCCAAGTCCTATTACTACCCTCACGTAAGGCCCTAAGATGCTTTTAAGTATAAAGAATACCTAGCTAGGTAGATAGTATTAGACTTTCATTTCTTTAAGTAATCTAGTAGCTAACTAAGCAAGTAGGTTAGCTATCCCTTATATAACTTGAAGATATAAATATATTATATAAAGCTACTATCTTTTCATAAGTACCTATTAGACTATTATTATTTAGGATTTTTAACCTTTAAGTCTCTTAAGAAGTATCTATATCTCCTACTTCTCTCTTTCTTCTTTACCTTGAAACCTAAAGATACTTTTATAAATAGTTAATATTATTAATTTCTATATATCATTAAGTCCTTATTAGCTATCTTATTCGTATTCCCTTTTCAAGTATCTACTTCTTTATTTTCTTAAGTAAGATTACTAGTCTTATCTTAAAGTACTAGCTATTTCTAATATAGTATAATAAGTATATAGGAATTTTCTTTAGACTTATCTAATAGTAGTAAGTATACTCTAAAGTAAGTATTAGATCTAAGAATCCTTAAACTAAAAACTTATCTTTCTAGCCTATTCTTCTAGCCTAATATCCTTCTAAGCTTGCCTATTCTTCTATACCTACCTATCTTATACTTTCTACTTTTCTAAGAATCTTTAGGTAGCCTTAGAATCCTCCTCTTATAACTAGGTTAAAATATCTAAAACCTAGAATCTAGTATCCCTAGGAACCTCTTAAGTATCCTATTATTACTATTCTATAAGCTAGTTTCCTTACTTATTTCCTAGTTTATAATTTTATATAAGAAAGATACTATTATATATACTCTTATAATTTACTCCTACTATCTCCTCTAGCTTATAACTTTTCTCTTTTTAGTAGCCGATTTTACTACTATCAAACTCGCTCCTTTTATACTAAGCTCTTCAATTTACCTTTACCTAGTTATCTTACTTAGAGTTATATTTAGAATTACTACCTACTCTTTTCTAGCTATTTCTCTTTCCTTAGAACTACCTTTTAATTCTAAACTTCTAACCTTAATACCTTAAATTTCTCAACTCCTTATATGCCTTATAGTATCCTTACTCTACCTATAATACTACTATTACTATATCTTCCCTTCCTCTAGCTTAAAACTAAGCTACTAGTATAGTTAGTAATAACTAGAGTCCTCCTAACTTCTATCCTATGATTATCGAAAATAGTATTATAACTCTTAATAGAGCTATTATAAGTTTTGCTCCTAGGTCGTATACTTTTACTATATCTACTAATACCTAACTAAAGATCTTATCTTAAATAATCCCCTTTAAATAGCTATCTACTAGTACGTATTTCAAGGTTACCTATAGTCTCTTTTCTAATAGAGCTAGGATTACTACTCGACCTAATAGTAGCTATATGCTCTAGAATAAGTAGGAGTTGGATAGCGCCTTTATATAAGGTTTTAGGATTAATACAAGTAGTAGCTATACCTATTATACTAGAAGTAACTAGATTCTAGTTTTTACATAATGCTAATTTTATATATCCTTTACTAGGGCTTATACTAATTGCCTCATAATGTATAACTTGAAGCTATATTCATTCTATATATAGCCTTCCTTCCTTGCGATATACCTTACTAACTATTATTATAATTAAGATCTAGATTTTATGCCTATTAGCTTAGTACCTAATATCCTTAAACCTCTTTATGCCCTATCCCCTAATACCTATAAGTACTACTCCTATACCTATAATAATAGTCCTCCTACTAGTAGTATCTCTTTCTACTTGTCTATCTACTATAATAAGTAGAGACTTGCTTGCCCCTTTCCTATATTACTATCCTTTATATATATAGCTCTAGTTTCTATTATTAACTTTTAGCCTTCAATCTAAGCTATTAAACCTTCTACTATTTTATATATACTTCAAATATACAAATAATAATAATAAAACTCAAGTGAAAACCTAAAATCTTACTACTTATAGCTCCTCCCTTTTTTATATAATCGTCTCCTAATTACTTAATTTAAGTATATAAAAAATAAGGAAAAACAAGTAAGCTTAGAATAAATATAGTAGTAGAGTAAGAATAATATAAGGTATAAAATAAAAGAATAATAAAAACTAATAAGGTAAAAAAATAAAAAAATAAAAATTTAGTATCAAGAATTAATAACT
>QGMI01000131.1:0-59605 GCA_007821535.1 Lachnellula occidentalis | reverse complement strand
GCCAACTCCATCAACACCCTACCCAATCCCTCGTCGGACTAACCATCGCAGAATACACCGTCCTCAGCACCGGCAGAATCAGCGGCCCAAACCCCTCTATCCCAGTTCTCTGCGGATAGAACCCCGCAATCTCCTCATGATACGTAGGATCCACGCCGCCGGGCCTCAAACTTATCGCTCTGAGGTTCGAGCCGGCTTCTTTCGAAAGCGCGAGCAGATCGACTTCGGTACGACCTTTGGTGAGGCCGAAGATGGGCGTGAAGCGGCCGGGGGAGGTGGTGGCGCCTTCGCCGGATACGTAGATGAAGGTTACTGGCTTGGGGGCGGTGGAGGAGGCGAGGGCGCGCGCGAATAGGAGGGGGTATGTGTGTGTTATCTCTATATATTCTCTGTTTCGTTTCGCAACCAACATAATTAGCCACTGATTCACGAAGAGGAGAAGGGCAGAGGGATTTGTGCAAGGACCAACTAACTCTTTCCCAACCTTCGTCTGACTTATGCCCTGCGCCCAAACACACCCATCCGCATCCCGCAACTGCAGCATCAGCTCGCTCGGATACTTCGTGTAGTCTTTATGAATAACAACGTGTGCTTTGGCGTGGCCTTCTGCCATGGGCACGGGTCCGCGAGAGAGGATGGTTATTTTGGAGACGGTGGGGGTTGTGAGCATGGCGTGTAAGACGCCGCTGCCGACGAGTCCGGTTGCGCCGGTGAGGATTAGATGCATTTTGTGTTCGTGAGGAGGAATGAGTGTGGTATGGGTGAGTGTTGTTGGTAAAGATTGTGGGAAGGGGGAAGGGGTATGGGGAGTTTACGAGGGGGTTTCCTTTGTTGTTGGGCTGACAGATCTAAGGCTGTATGCAAGGCTGAAGCTGCACGTCCAGAGCGGCCGCTAAACTAGGGACCGGAATTAGGACATAAGCACCACTGGTGCACCAACACAATAACACCGTTCTCGGCGGAGATGCGGCATTACTTACCTAGGTAGATAATGACATCTAGCCCTGATCAAATTATTACTGCGTGTTTTGATATTTGGCCTTGCAGTACCGCACTACGCAATGTGGCTCATGAATACTCAGTAAGATACCTAGGCAGTTCCAGTTTTATATTTTCCATGAATTTCGCTCAAGTCAATGCTATGCATGCAACGCCAGACGAATGCTTGACTTCTACAGCTCTATAACCCCAAATCCTTCTCCACCAAGCCCCTGCAAATCGGATGATAGAAATCCTTATTCTTCTCAAACGTCTCAAGCGCCAACTTCCGATCCACCTTTTCCAGTTTCCGATACAGAGGCCTCACAAACTTCATCCTGCCCACCTGGCCCAACAGCTCCGTCGCAGGCTTATACACACTTTCATCTTTGGCCGTTAATCCGATGCCTAGGTATCGCGAGCTGAGCTCGACGTTGCGGGAGTTGGTGAGTGAGTAGGTTTCGCCCATGGTTTTAGATTGCGCTGGTGTGAGCGGGGTTTTGAACAGTTGCACTTTCTCCAGGAAGACGACGATCTGGTTAGCAGACAGACCTTCGATGTCTGACTTACTTGGCGTGTAGTCCTTGGATTCCCACTTATCTGCTAAGGCGTAGCATGTGTCGACCATGCTGGTGTCGAACTTTGGCTTTGGTGGCATGCCGGGCTTGTAAAACCAAGTATCCCAGTCCACGGACTCCAGAGCCTTGGAGGCTTCTTTGTCAGAGGCGAAGAAGTCGAGGAGTGTGGCTTTGAAGTCGTAAGAGTCGAGGGACCTTTTGAGCCAAGTCTTGAAATAATGGGGAATAAACGGGTCCCAGGATGATTGACCAATAAGTTTCTCGAGGTAGTAGAGGAAGTGGAAGCCCTGTACGAATTAGATGTGATACTTGGCACCAATGAATATTAACCTACCTTTTCATATGGGATGCTGCTGAAAGCATCATCAGGATCTTTGCCTTTCAGGTCAAGTACCAGCTTGGTGAACTCGTGGTCCTCTCCATACATCTTCACAGAATCCTCTGGAAGATCATTAGCTTCAAATTCAAGGTTTGATGACATTATAAGCTTACCCAAAGCTTTCCATCCAATAATCGCCGAAAAGTCTCGATGAGACTCGCCATGAACAGCAGCTTGAATTCGTCGCTCTAGATACGTAGTCCAGCCTTCGTTCAACCAAAAGTGCTCCCAGCTAGCATTCGACACCAAGTTACCACTCCAACTATGGCTCAACTCATGCGCAATAACATCAATGTTCTCTCTATCTCCACTGACCACAGTAGGCGTCGCGTATGTCCACGTTGGGTTTTCCATGCCTCCATAAGGGAAAGAGGGAGGTAGGACTAAGATGTTATATTGAGTCCAAGCATATGGGAAGATCAACTTCTCAGCCACTTGAATGAATTTCTCGGTGTCATCTTCAAATTCCCACTTTGCGGCTAAGAGCTCTTCGGGGCCAGTGGAAACCACTGAACGTGGCCCAATGGAGGCAGTGGCTATGTCACCTGATGCCAGAGCAAAGAGGTAAGACGGCATTGGGATCTCTTGGTGGAAGGAGTACAACAAGGTACCAGACTCTCCGTTCTTTCCATGTTCAAACTTGGCTACTCCGGTTGGAAGACCACTTGCTAAAACAGTGAGAGGAGAGCGGATGTTGAAATCATACGTGCTCTTGACATCTGGTGTATCCTGGCAGGGAAATATTGAACGACTGTGGATAGCTTGGCATTGAGAGAACATGTATGGGAATTTCTTGTTGGAAGTCTGGGCTGGAGCAAACCATTGGAGTGCGGTGCACTTCTCAGTGGTTGCAAGACTAATGTCCAGCGAAACAATAGACCCTTTTGCGGCTCCGCCGGGCACCTCAACCGAGAGGGGGCTGCCATATGGCTCAGACCGATCCTTTACCTCCCACTTGCTCTTGCCACCATTGAGGCTGACCTTTTGCACATCTAGGAAACTGGTATCAATAATGATTTCCTGGGATTCCTTATCCGTAATGGACTCCAATTGCAGCGTAACAGTACCGGTAAGCTGTTGCTTCTTGAAGTCAATGGCAAGGTCAGCAATAGTATGCTTCGTCTTCCAGTCGTTGTAATTGCTCAACGTATTCGGATCACGAGGCATATTGACGGAAGCTATGGTCCGGGCAAAGAACGATCTGAACCGTAATTGAGAAGGGATCCGACGTGCGGTTGACACAATTGCACTGGCGAATGAGAGCAAAACAGTCATCTACCAACTGCAAACTGGACGGGGCAGATATGAGAGAAGCGGCAAATAGATGATGTGGGAGGGATTGTGTATGGCGTACGATTGTTGACGATGTACTGATGTACATTGCAGCCGCACCACGAGAGGTATCAGAAGGCAGCTTCCGTATGCGGCTAGCGCGTGCGGGCGGAACCCTCCATTTTTAGAAAATACCCCTCACCACGTGACCTGAGCCCTCAATTCCCTATAGATTTCGAAACTCTTTCGTCACCCCGCTTCCCCTGACAGAATCTTTGGTAACGGCTTGGTAGTAACATTCATACTACCTCTGCCTTGCGGCCGAACGCGAAAGAAATACAAACACTAACAACTTCCCGCACTGAAATGTCAGCCTTCTGCCTGCCATTATTCGGCTGAAGAAACTTTAATCGAAACGTCTCGTCCCAACTTGCACACAAAGATGGACGACCCCCTGTGGAGATCCTCTGGAAGCAAGTGAAACCGCCATCTTCCATGACAGCGGGACTTAGCGATGGCCTCAAACCCAGTCTTGCGAATCACTTTTAGAAGAGTGTTTTCCATGACGGCATACAGACGATCATCCGTCTCGAGCCTCAACTCGTACAGTAGGAATAGATCCAGTAGCAACACTCTTCAAGCCCATCCCCGTCTGGGTGAAAGCCATACGGAGTACGGCAAGGACTTTCGCTGACCACAAAATCTATTTTGCTTTGCACCTCGTGTCTTCATCCTACGCACCGTGTGCTGTAGCAAAAGCAGTGATGGCTGTTTCGTTTGACCACTCGATACACCTATCCTCGCCGCCGTCACACCGCACACGAGTCGCTGCTGGTAACTCGCGTTCCTCAATCGAATCCAATCGAATCCGTCAATCAATCGCACACCACCCTTTCATCACTGGATTCCCATTCTGACAGGAACAAAACGTGGGCGGGTTGGGGATTTCCCAGGCGAAAGGATCGCTTGACAGGTGCCCACGAACTCTGACGCAAGTTAGCTGCAAGCACTTCCGGATCTCTACCTTAAAAACCATGGCACTCCGCTTGAATCCTCCCATAAGCTTTTGGTGTGGTACCCTTTTTGTTCCTTCCCCGCTTACCACTCCGTCCCACGAGGCACATGAAGCTTATTGCAGTACCATGTATGCCATGTTTCTTTCTCTGCAGCCCAGCGGATCGTGTTCGTGTGTCTGTCTGTCCCCACCAACCCTAATTTATTTTCCCGCAAATGATGCTGCAAAATAAAAATATCCTCGAAGATGCAGCGGTTTTTTTCGAGGAGGTGTGGCTGGAAGTAGAAAGTGACAAACATCGGATGAATTTAGATCTCGATGCATTCAAGACGAAACCGAGCCCAGGGAATCAAGATACGGTACCGATGTCGTTATTCTCCGAGGGATAGAAAAAACGTGGTATAGTGATGAAAGGGAGGTCCGGACTGAGATCAGGGCCGCATGTCCGGAAAATTAACAAATGTTGCGTGGCACCTGAAATCCTTTTCGAAGATGCAACTTTGAGTCGAGAGAGGGCGATGAATTGAAATCCCTTTTCTCTTTATTACAAATTGATCGACTGTTGTGAAGCTTTGACAAAACCTCTTCTGGGCCACGGTTGCTGACCCGTGCCGTACTCCGTACCGTTGCTCGAGCGTTTTATTGCACGGTTCTCTTATATTTTGCTCCATGCATAGAATCCCCCTCCTGCAAGAACTTTATTCTCAAAGTATAAAGTTGAGCTCATAATACTTGAGTATGTTCTAGCACACATCAGTGCTTTTTTCGTACTTGCAGCAATGTCGTAAAACGTGAACATCGCAATTATGAGGCTTGGATGTGGTATTGACAATTACAAAGGTTCCAGATCCAAACAACCACGATAACGGTTGATAAGCGTTAGTTTCAACTTCCAAGTGCCTCATGGCCACCCTGTCCTGTCCGCCGTCTCCAATGGACGACCCCTGCTCCGGCACGGAGGCATGTCAGACATGGCCCCTAGGCCATATGGAGCAGCTGGTATAGGGTTGGAGATCAGGGTATTCAGGGCATGGGTCTGACCGTTCGCTACGGTACAGTAATCTTCAATGACCCAGTTTATGTAAATCAATCGTACGATTGGCACGAATATATGCGTGCCCGTTGAAGAAAGATGCATGGTGCATCGCTATCACTTTACCTGAAAATGTCCAGAAGAGAAAAGATTGGCCTCCAGAGTGAAGGTCAAAGTTTTGTGATGTACGAAGGAAGATTTGGGGTTTCTGGCTGCGGATTCGTACTCGGGGTTCCATTGTAGTAGGCAGATCGTTATTCTACTTCATACGACCAGACCTATAGGAATGCGCAGTGTGTTTTACAAGAGCCTCTTCAAGCTGCGGCGGTACATGGAGGAGATCTCCTGAAAGTTCGTCCGATAGACGTTTCATTTATACAGTATGGCCTTCAGGAGATATGAATTAGAATGCTTTGCTTCGTTTCAATCTTTCCTGCTATGGACCAGGAACAGAAGATATGGTTCCTCAAAATCAGGTCTTTTGGTACTGTTTGGCGGGGTAAAAATAGGTTCTCATTCTAAAGATCAAGGTCGCTGGAGTTCTGGAGCCTGTACGGAATAGAGCCGTTGAGTTGAGTCTCTTGCACGGCCATTTGTCAATGTTTCGAAAGAGGCGCATCGCCGTTTTCCGCAAAGCTCATACCTCCTACCCTATTCGATCTGGGGCAATCTGTAATGCCGTCCAAAACAAGACACCATATCGTAAGAACATGTCCTAATCCAGGCTCTATGGCGCCCATCTCATTTCCAGGTGATGGCGCTTTCTCTTGCTGCAGACTGCAGTAGTGAAGGTGGATAAATACAATCCTTCTGGTAGGGATGAAATCATAGGGAAAGGTAGGTACAAGTAGGCACATCAGCCAAGAGCTGGCGATGCTATGCTATGCAAGGGGAACAGTGCGCACAGATGAAAAGCCGCATGAACTGTGCAGCGAACCGCAACCTCTAGAAAGCAGCAAAACGTGTGTCTTGCATCAACGTCTTCTGGAAAGCACTCTATCTGCAAGCTGGTGGAGTGAAAGACGGAGTATTCTTTGTTTGCAGCTACTTCTCCAGGTACAAAGTACCAAGTAGAGTACGATGCATCAACTCGGAGCAGATCAAAACTTCCAATTCACTCGACTTGTAAAGAGGGCTCTGCACGAAATCTCCCGCCCCGGTGCATCTTTGCCAGAGAAAATCTTGAACTCCATAGCCCCCGATTTGCACCACTATAACCTTGTATTGTGATGTGATTTTGGGCTCGACGACTGCATAAAGAAAGGATTTAGGGTTGTAGTTGAGAAATCTTGCCCCTCACCTGCCCCGCACTACGTATCGCCAAGTTGCCGGCAATTATTGCGAAGGCCCGAAAAGCTTTCTTCAGCTGGTCTCTTCATTGCCTCAACCTTAGCATCAATGCTGAAGCGTCAATCAATTGCTGAAGACTCAAACCAAGCTTCCTTGGTTTCTTGGGTCTTTGAAACAAGCATTTAGTAGCACTGGGTAGCAGCCTGCAGGCCTTTGCCTGACATGCTGTGGGGTTTTGGTGGTTTGGCTTCAGGACAAGATCATCGACCATTTTCCGGGGGATTCCGGTTTTGATTCTCGAATCCTGAAAGGCAGACCGGAGCTTGAGTTGCCTGAGCCTCGAGGGAAACTGAAAAAGGATGCTATCCGAGTCGGATGCGCCTCAAAACCATCAATTGCATACGTTGTGCTGTACAAGTCGTGCCCCCGCAAAATCCCCAGGCAGTACTGTAGGTGTGCGCTGAGATGGGAGCGCAGCGCAGTTGCAACCACTTGACACAGCGTTTCGTTTTGAATCCTCGCCCGCGATTGTGATCTCCGCCGGCGCCATCCATCCGCATGGCATCTCGGAGATCGTGTACAGCCGGACGAACGAGCAGGCGGCGGCGGAGTGCTCGTAAAAGACCCGGGACAGTCCCTGGCCATGGCCATGGTGGTGGTGATGTTGGTGATGTTGAAAGCGGAGGATCGATCCAAGAATAGGTTGATGTCCCGCTGCTGTACTGAGATTTACGGTGTCGTGATGGCATGTACTGTGTGGCCGGAACAATCTTGATACCATCGCCGTTACAGAACCATTCCGCGGGTCGCTCAACTTGATGCTTAGCTGCTTTGTGCACAGACTGCCACGGCAAACTGTCTGCAAAAGGCTTCTCTGCCCCGCCTATACCGAGTACATTGAGAAGTGGCGGACGTCTAGATTTCGCAGGTGGATGATATCTAGATTGCAAAATCTACGAGTAGATGCCGCGTCCACTTCTTATTCCATCACTACTGTACGGGGTTTGTTCTCGAAGAGAAGCGAAGTGCGTGCCGCTGTGCGAAAACTTAATTTGCAAAAGACCTGTCCTGAATCTTGAGATGGGCGGTTTTAGGGCTTGTGCTAAGGTCGATGTTGGAATAAAGCGATCCTAGTGTACTGAGAACAGCACTCTATACCTACCTACTTACTATACGACTTGCTTAAGCGTCAATAATTCTCTTTTGGGTTCTAAGCATTCTATGACATGCGATAACTAGGTACCCTCTATCACCCGATAATGAATGAGAGAACGTCAACGATCGCGAGTCAGCAAAAAGTTAATGCCGCAGTGGGAGGACCGAGACATCAGACAATTGGGGCCAATTCATGCAACATGAGATAATGAGTAAGTTGTGTTAAGCGGTTGTACAGTTGCACTGTCAGAGTGCATCGGCAATTTAGGGAGAATAATATCACAAAAGTCGGCACTCAAACTTGGGATGAAATGTGTTTGGAAGTTTCCATTCTATGGAGCTATATTATGTTTTATATAACATAATCTGTAACTGAGAGGGGCATTATCGACTTAGCCAGCCTGACCCAGCCCCAGCCCCTTTCTCCGTATACTCACCTTTTTTTACGAAGTACGAAGCAAGTTTGACGGTCCCGCTATGAATCCACTACTTAGCGTAGATATATCGAGTGCTGTAGGTCTAACTAGCTCTTTACCATAGCATAGATCCTTAAATCCACACTGTATGATAGAACCAATCCCAAATCGAGAGTCTAGCTCAGGCCTGTTAGGAGCCCTGTAATAGTCAAATCTAAGCTTAAGTGTTGCGGAAGATATATTTATGAAGTAAAGCAGTAGGACTGTCAGACTTCAAAAAACCTCGAGTACTAGCCCACCCCACTCAAAAGTGCTTAACCCAAAATCAACGTCCGTGCAAAATGTTTACCTCTCCTTGATTATCACAACTCTTTCTCTTCCTAGCCATTGATACCAATAAGCACGGAATCTGCGGGTATTTGGAAATCATTGTATCAATGTTCATCAATCCGCACGATTCCAGTGATAGCAGTGATAGGCGAAGAACGAGGGCCTGACAAGGGCAAGAAATCTTCAATGGTCAAGTCAGTCCTGCACTGCAGCATGCACCGCACCCTTCCAATTCCTTGAACAGGAGCAATGACAAAGCCCCCGCCTCCTCTAGGCACGGTGCACTCAGACCCTGCTTTACCAGTATGCCGCTGGTCTCGGAGGAGGCTTGGGCAGGGGCAGGCTTAAGCGGTTTCATTCCGAGCGGGCCTGCATGCAGACCATTGTCAGAATCTCATGGCCTACAGTAACTGTTCGCGGCCAAAACTCCTCGTTCCCCGTAATGTCTCAGAGAGACGGACGCCACAGCGTTCGTGTTTCTTGCTAGGGTGCCTGCACCCGGCACCATCGTTGGAGCTTGCTGACTAGTGATCCTTACCGCATATTTTCCTTATGTGAAGGAGGGGGGGTTCTTAGTTGCTGATGGTTCGCCTCCTCTGTCATGGGGTTGGCCCATGTGCTTGGATTCCCATGAGCTTCCATAAGTATATCCTCTGCCGTCCATGATAATAAGGGGTATTTTGAATATTCGTCCAGTGGATTGAGGTCTCAGGTCAGATATCAAGTACCTGGTGGATCTCTTCATTCCTACTTCCTCTAATACTTTCCTTGAACTCGATCTTGCTTTGTTGTCTTGCTATATTTAGAGTTGTTCGTCAAGCAGGTATTCTTGACTACACAAGGCCATGGCTCACATTGCCGATTTTATGGTCGACACCGGCAACGGATTGGGTTTAAATAATCTTATTGCCCGGGAGTTGTCACCATCTCCGTCTCATGATTCAGTAGGTTCCTCCTATCTTGAAGTTTTCCCGGCAGCCTGCTGAAAATATTTAGCCTAGAGATGTTATACCTTCAGATGAGAAGGAGAAGTACATCTGGAGGATGCATCAACCGTCTGAACCTCGCAAATATCAGTTATTCCCACAGAAGGACAAGGCGTCGGTAGCAGCGGGTCGAAAGAGTCCGGATTCAGACAAAACATCGATACCGAACCAAGCAGCGAGACAAAATGTAACTGCAGAGAAGGACCGATCGATACTTGGGAGTGCTCTAAGATTGAAGGGAAAAGGTGAACAAACCCTTATCCGTCGACGAAAAGTATCTGTTCCAGAGCTGGGACCCATGACGACGGTGCAAGAAGCTGCCATGGATTCTCGTGAGTTCTCATCAAAGGTACCTACATATGTATCACAGATTGGTCGTGCTGACTCGCTTTACCAGCCACTATACCCGGCCGGCCACCACTGCATGAACGATCGATCAGTGCACCTGGCAACAGTTGGCGCCAGCATATCTTTGGAGAGAGTATGCTGTCGTGTATATCCGGACCTGCACTAGATGAGAATGCAGAGAATACAGAAATGTCCATATCGGATAGTGGAAAGTCTCAGGGTCGGAACCGAGCTGGTTCGTCCTCGCCGAAACAACGACCCCTCTCCCCAAGGTCACTAGCACCTCTCATTATTCCATCAACGTCTTCGCCTCAACCACAACAACGATCCATAAAGAAAATATCAAATACCAGGCTTCGCTCAGAAAGCA
Source organism: Lachnellula occidentalis (assembly GCA_007821535.1). Taxonomy (NCBI): domain Eukaryota; kingdom Fungi; phylum Ascomycota; class Leotiomycetes; order Helotiales; family Lachnaceae; genus Lachnellula; species Lachnellula occidentalis. The sequence goes on along the minus strand of QGMI01000131.1, from coordinate 49,455 downwards.
CGCCTCCTGAAGTTCCACCAAAATCCGCGCGGATGAAAGACATCTATGGCCGAAGTTCTCCCTTCACGCCCATGTCTTCAACAACGAGTCTCTCTACAGCTCCAACATCCGTTTCCAACACACCGCTGTCCACCATCCCAAGTACAATTAGCGATGCCACCACGCCAACAAGCTCAGCCCTAGAAGGGCGATCATCACCGAAGCCATGGACCGGTCCTGTCATCGCGCCCTGTCCCATGGGTCACTCTCGAGGTCAGTCAGAGTCGACACAACGATCAGCTTATACAATGGGCCACCGAAGAGGAGAATCAGAAGCGTCGATAATGGATCGAGGACGGCCCAAGATGCGAGCAGACGGAAGCCCCATCAAACGCACCTTGAGTAAACGCAGCGCTTCAATAGAACAACAAGCATTCGAGTTTCTCCCCAAAGGTCACCGCCCTACCGAAGCATTGTCCGCCCTCCTTGCTCCGGAACTTGAAAGCATCCGCAAACAAGCAATGGGCCAAGCATCCCGTTTCGAGGTCCTGAACACCAAAGATGTGGAGTCCCTCTCAAGAGTAAGCTTAGTCATCTGTAGCTTCCTCTCCCTCCCCATACTAACACACATCAGGAACTCCGCGGCCTCGACGAACGCTGCGAATACCTCCGCAAAACACACCGCTCCCTACGATCAGGCCGCCGCAACCTCCACGACAGAATCTGCACCTACCTGCGGTCGCCACGCGTCGCGCGCTTCTCGCACGAAAGCTTGCTCAAGCAAGAAGAAGCGCTCTCGGAACTCGACACCAGTATCGATGACTGGGTATCCAAGCTCGAGCAAGCCGAAAATCGTCGCACTCGAGTCAGGCAGAAGTTGCTGGAACACGTAGCTGCTGCGTTGATCATGCAACCTGAGCAATCACAACAACAACAACAACAGCAACCGAAAACCCAAGTTAGTGTTGTTGTTGCGAATGGAGAAAATACCCCGCCTAGAAGTCCGGTGAAGACGCATAGTCCGCAGAGGTTGGCCGAGGAGGTTAGCGTGAGCTCTCCGGACAATATCTGTTCGAGGAGCAGGAATGACGTGGAGAGTATTCGGATTTATGCGGATAGTGATGTCTATGCGTTGCTTGCTGATGTCGAGGAAGAGATCAATCGCATGGGCGATCAAGCTGAGTCTGACAAAAAAGAGCAACAACAACAACAACAGCAACAAGAAACTGTACCCGAAAACGAAAAAGAGAAGGAGATGGAAGAGTTGCAAGAAGAAGAAAGGGAAAAAAGAGAAGAGAATGCGATTTCTGCTGGTATTACCTTGAGCGCCGTTGCGTTTTCAGGGTTTCCCAATACGCGAAATTGAAAAGACCGAGGGACAAGACGAAAAGGAAGGAAGAGGAGGATTATGAACTTCACGACCGATTTAAGGCTGAAACTTACGAGCGATGATGTTGACATGCGATCAAGTGTGGACGAGAGAAATGCTTCCTTGCATGATTGCTTTTCCAGCGCTTGCATTCTTTCCTTCTTCTTCGTCATTTCGATACCAACATTTACGGGCGTGCCTTTTTTAATAATCATCATTTGGAAGGAAACACTTCGGGCGCTGTTTTTGTTTTACTACGATTTGTTTTGTTTTACTTTGTCTTTTTAGGTTGGTGAGAGAAAGAAGTTATGTATATATGGCTGGTCTTGCAAAGGACTTGTTCAAACTTATTCTTACTGTCGTTTTTTCTATGTTCTTTAGGTATAGAATTGATGGATGAATGGATGGATGGGACGGGATGGGATGGGAAGGGGAGGTTAAGGCTCACCAAAACAACCAAATGAAATCAAGGTTGAAACGTCTCATGCTTCTCAAATTTGGCATTTAATTGTGAATTGCTATGTCGTGATCATCGATCGCTATACATCTTTATTCTTTCTACGTACATCTACTTGACACGTTGGCGCTCTTCCCCGACTATCTCCTCCATTCCCCTTTCCTTCAACCCCCGCCCATCCCATCCATCATCCTCTTCCTTCGCATCTCGACCCCCATCCTCAACATCCACATTCCCAGCCCCTAACAGCGAGCCTCTCGAACCTCCCTCATCGACTGCAACAACTTCTTCAACACACAATCCGAATCCTCTAGAAACAGCCCTCAACACCGTACCGTCAACCTTCCCCACTACCTATCTACCTGCTATCCTCGCAACCCCGTGAAACATTTATTCCCTTCCATCCCCCAGTGCACATACACAGACACAGGCACACACACACACATTAATTGCTCCTCTGGCTATGGCCGAAGATCATGGGATTGGCAGATCATTGTGGCTTTATATCCTGCTGTTCTTTCTGGTCTGCGAGCAAGCCTACAGGAGTCGAGGTGGGTGGCTGATGCTGACTTGAAGATGTTAGATTTCCCCGCAGTATTATTGGCGGTGAAATATGTGGGGTGGGCTACAGGGCTATCTCGGCTGACAAGCGCTGGAAATGACGCTGTGCTGTTGTGGTTTTAGGGTCTGTCCTGTAGCGAGGCCCTAACTTTGTTGATCAGCCTCCCATTCTCACCATCTCACTACCACACCAACAATCAACAACTTCGCTTCATCGACACAGATCTATCTCATGTTTCATGGACAAAGTAACCCATGTTGTCCCTAAGCTTCATCTCACCGACCATGGCAAAAGCGCTTCTCCGAGAATGGAATACCCCCCACCCTTTCCAGACTCACAGCTCGAGAACCTGGTCTCGGATATCAAAGATTGGCAAATAACTCATGGCTCTCTCCTGAAATTAGTCAACACCGATCAAGACAGCACCGTTCTCACCCACGCAGTCGGAGCCTGTCTTTTCCCCACCCTCTTCCCCAAAGAGCAGTTTGAACAAGCGCTTGGCCTGCAAAAAGTATACAATAAACTGTATGCCAGGGTTGCCGAAGATGAAGAATGGCTGTATGATACCCTCAAGGACGACGAGTTTGCGAGGGTTCTGTGGGATATTCATAAGGAGGTGAAGAAGGAGGGGTACGTGCAAGACCACAGCTTGGGCATCTTCCGTTCAGATTATATGCTTGATGCCAACCCAGCGGGCCAAGTAAAGCTCAAGCAAGTGGAATTCAACACCATTTCCTGTGCGGGAGGCATACACAGCAATCTCATCTCAGACATGCATCGACATCTCCAGCGCCGCGGTGCATACGTAGCAGCTGGACTCGACGACACGACAGCGTCAATCAACATCTCGGCCTCACACCTACCGCCAAGTCACACCCTCAGCACCATAACCTCTGGTCTTGTTTCCGCTCATACCTTATACGGACCCCCCAAATCCCCAGATGCGGAACAGACCTGCATCCTCTTCATCGTGCAACCGCGCAACTTCAACATCGCAGACGAACGGCCCATCGAATACGCACTCTGGGACCAAAACATCCCTGTCTTCCGCGTAGAACTATCCCCCGAAATCCTGGCTCACACCTCCCTCACGCCCACGCGAGAACTACTCTACCATCCGCCGTCTCGAGCGGCGGCAGCTCCGCTGGAAGTCAGCGTAGTGTATCTCCGCGCTGGTTTCGAGGCCGAGGAGTACAGTGGACCTGGGTGTGGAGATGCACGGGAGGCACGAGTGAGGGTCGAGTTATCGAGGGCGGTCAAATGCCCATCTATTCTATCCCACCTAACGACGTTCAAGAAAGTCCAGCAAGCGCTAGCTGTACCGGGGGTATTGCAGCGGTTCCTTCCATCATCTGGTGAGGCTTTCAATATTTCGAGTACGTTTGCGCAGCTCTACCCCATGGATGCATCTGCAGCTGGGCTTGAGGCGAGAGAGCTCGCTATGGACGAGGAGGTTTCAGAGGGGTATGTGTTAAAGCCTTCTCTGGAAGGAGGAGGGCATAATGTTTACGGTTCTGCAATCCCCGCTTTCTTGGCATGTACACCGGAGGAGGAATGGAGTCGTTATATCCTCATGAGCAAAATTGTCTCCCCAACTGTTCAGAATCTATTGATGTCACCACAGGGTCTTTACAAAGGACCAGTCATTTCCGAACTGGGCGTCTTTGGGGTCTGTCTCTGGAGACGAAGTGGAGAAGCAGAGGGGCGTGTGGAGATGATTGGGAATACAGAGCCGTGTTGTTGGTCGTTCAAAACGAAAAGTAAGGGGGTCGATGAGATGAGCGTTGTGAAGGGGTATGGGTGTTTTGATAGTCCGGCCTTGGTGGATAATGATGTGTTTATGGCATGTTGTCGTGATGACGAACAGGGCTGATCATGATGGTTGCAAGAAGAGGGTTTGAAACCTAACATTCGCAACGTAAAAGGTGGGGGTTGAGAAGTAGAGAAGCGTTGGAACCGCCCAAGTACGTTTGAGAACTTTTGGGAAGCAGATGCTTGGGTATGCTGGACTATTTTGCTGCGGCGTTTCAAGTTGTTGAATAATCTATTTTGGATCACAAATGCTGGGAAGCCCGATATTGAGACTAGGTTGGTGGTTATTGTCTTCTTGTATTCATGTCTACGGTACTCCCGAATTCTGATTTCAAAATCCATGCATGTACTGTACGGGATATGTAATGCACTGCAAAAACTAATCCAGGAGACCGATGTCAGTACCTGAAGTCTTAACCGGTCTACCTACCCTATCTTTGGGATGACGGGTAGCGTAACATAATTCTCAAGCCCCTCTCCAAAGTGGATGTGATTCAAGCCCGCGAATTTGCTCTTCGACCTAAAAGTACAGTCAGTCAGTCAGTACGTACCTTTCCACTCATAAAGAAGAAGACTAACCTATCAACCTCACTATTATGCTGAAACATCCCACTACCCTGCGTATCCCCACTAGCAACCTCAAACACCAACCTCCCCCCTTTCTCAGCAACCACATTCGTAGGCCAGATCTCCACATCAACACCATAGACGACCCCCGGCTGCACGTCCCGTACATCCTCTTTGAAGTATCTGCGGTACGGGAGGTAGGGCCGGTGTTTCGGGTTCTTGTCGTCGATGGCGCGCATGGAGACGCGCAGCCAGCCTTTGGCGAGTGGGATGGGATCGCCGGCTGTACCTGTGTAGTGCACTTCCTCGCCCGACGGGGCGAGGTAACGCAGTGTGAGGAAGAGATCGATGTCTTTCTCGTGCGCGGCGTCGGAGTCCGGGGTGAGGGATACGGAGACGTTTAGATGCGCTACGACGTGGCCGGTGATTTCCGTGTCGTGCTCGAAGGGCGGGGTTGTGAATTGGACCAATTGGGGCTTGTCGAGTGTGCCGAGTGCTTGGTAGGATACTTTCCCTGGGACAGAGGACGGCGCTGTGGAAAGAGTGCCGTTGGCGGCGAGGTGGTAGGGCGTGTATTGCGTGCGTGCGATGGGCCAGGTGGATTCTTCGCGCCGGGTATAGGTGGCTTCGAATTCGGGGTTGTTGAATCCGACGTTGCCCTTGCGCAGGACCATGCTTACCGGTGGCACCTTGCCGGGTTCAGACCAGCCGACTGTGTCCTTGTCCTTGAGAAAGGCATCGAGGAAGCTCTTCTGGACTTCTACTTCGTTGTGGTAGTAGAAGGGGAGGTCGTGGCGTCCAACGATGAATCGGAGGTATTTGAATTTGGATCCAGCCCACGTCCAGCCCTCCACGTTTCCCCTCAGATGCAATAATATGCCGCCCCAGTTCGCTACACTGAGCACGGGGACCTCAATGTCTTCTAGGTTGAAGTCTTTGGATGCATAGTAGTCATCGTCTCGGAAGTGGTTGGCGACATTGTCGTCGTTTTGGTCACGTCTATTTGCGGCCAGGACTTCGGGTGAAAGGTCACCTTCGGTGGTATCTTCACCCCAATTCGCAGCTGCACGACCAGGTTTGCCATATTGGTTGGTGATGACCTGTCGATTCCACCAGAATCGAATAAAGGCATTCGAAAGTATGCCGCCGTGTCTGCAACGGTCGCGGTAGTAATCCGACATGCCTTCCCACGGAACGATTGCCGCCAACCCTTTCGGGCGCCTGGCAGCTACTCGCCATTGGCTTCCTGTTGCCTGTGTCAATGATGGTTTCTCCTACAAAGACACACTGCTCACCTGCGTAGTAGCTAATTCCTAGCAGCCCAACCTTTCCAGACGACCAGGGCTGTACAGCGGCCCATTCCACCACATCGAAAAAACACTCGCTGGTTCCTCGCGACATGGTATCCAGCAGCCCAGGGGACTGGCCCAAGCCCCGCTCGTCAGCCCGAACAACGACGTAGCCATGCTTGACCCAGAACACGGGATCCGGCGTTTCCCACGCGCTGTATTTCGACTTATGTTCAGGATTCACCTCCTCGAATGAGTCTGCCTTGAAGCTGTATATAGTCAGCTCACAGCTACTAGAAAAAGAAGTAAGGCTGACTTTTCGTATGCAATGTCTTTCCCATATGGACCATAAGTTACCAAGACAGGGAATTTTTCACCATCCGCAGCAATTGGGCGATACACGTTACACCTGATAGGAAAAGTTGATTCGCGAGGAATAGAGACGTTCTTTTCAAAAATCAAGCTGTTTTCTTTATCCTCGTGAACTTCCAATATATCTTTAATGGCATTCGTTGTGGTCATGATGAAAAGTCGGTTTGCATATATCACCAGATGTAATGTGAAAATGCAAGACAATAAGAGACAGGTACTATTCTTTAACATCTACAATCTTGAAGCTTCGAGGTGGGGGATCTTGATCTCGATCACTGGACAGACAACCCCTCACTGCTTTTGAGGTGGGGCCGACGCTCACTTGATGCGACTCCAGATGCGGTCCCGAAAACCTCTCTCACATACTAAGGTATATCTGGTGATAGGGTCACTAGAGCGCAAGAATTGTTGGATACAGAGGTCGCGTTCCGTGATGTAGACGTGGAAATGATGCAGATGAGCAGAAGGATTCGAGAACGAAACCATGGAGAAGATTGTAGAAGTATTTAGGGTATACTTTAAGCGCTATGCGCTGAATAATCAGCCTGTGAAACGCCGTCTTTTTCATTGCACAGGACAGCCTATCCTCTACATCAACACCGCGAAATCATGAATTACCATCTTCTCCATCGCAGTATAGAATCTCACAGGTTCCTCAACGCTAATATTTCGTGTCTTTCATCTACATTCCGGGCACGTTTGCTACCATTCGCCCCCAATCGCATACCTGAACAGCCCGGGAAAGTACGGCCCACCAGTGCTTCCCCATATCTTTGCTGCTGCCTTTTAGAACATCAGCGCCAAGCTCGTCTGTAAAAGCAGAAGGATCACCAACCGAATTGAGATATACTCCAGTAAACATCATCGTCAGGAAAGCAAACTCTGCAGCATTCCCGCCCTTTGGCCGCTCCTCTGTACCCAAATTTCTGTTTACAGGTCGATATGCCGGCACTCGTAAATGGTTCCTCGGCCAGTCTGGAGGATTCGCGATTGAAGGGGCTTGGACTGTATTAGGCGGTTCTATTCCATCGTGTCTAGTGGTGTTGTCGTCTCCGGTGAGGTGGATGGTATAGTCGCTCAATACTCCCTGGAGCTGTTGTGCGGTGATGGTCGTGCCTGCTGTTGATGTTGTACTCATTTTGCTTTGGAGGTGATGCAAATTGATAATGAAAGTTCATAAAGCAATCGAATCACAATCTGATACTGTAGGATGTTGTGTGAGAATTACCCAGGTAGATCACACCCACATTCCGAAAGCCGCCCACTCGGGTCGGTGCGGGGACAAGGTTCTGAAACTCCGGGACCTCAACCCACCTTGATAGACTTTAGAGCTTTTTGTTTGTTTGTTTGTTCAGTACAGGAGTTATCATACCGTAAATTCTTTACTTTTTCAAATATCATACTATTTTCACTACTTCGTCAATGGATTCTCTCCAAGATGGCATCGATACTCTGCGATCAGCAGTCATTGACGGCAGAACAGAGAATGTCCGGCATAGACAAAACGAGCTTTCAAAACTCCATTCCGGATTGACCGGGAAGTCCAGCTCAATATGCGATGCAATCTCAAAAGCTTCGGGGGTTTCCGCTTCAGATGCGGAAAAGGAGTTTGTACTGGCCATGGATGCAGTTCAGAAGATTTACGAGACATTAGATTTCGAAAGATCTTTGGAGGACGAATACTTGGTTAAAGAAGGGAAAGATCATCTGAGCAGAAGAGTTGGGTTAGGCATAGTTTCCATACGACCAACAAATCATACGCGATTATACTCGATTGTATCCCCGCTGGCGGCTGCAATTGCTGCGGGAAACTGTGTTTTGCTAGAGGTACGCAAGGCATTTTAATTCGTTTGAGTGTATAGCCCAGATATTGATTCTGTTTATAGCTAGAATACCGTCATTCTCAACTTGACCAAGCGCTGATGGAAATCCTTCCTTCTGCACTTGACCGAGATACATTCTTCGTCTCCCACACCAGGCTCAAGAATGAGCAAGCCTCCCAGATCGATTCGACGGTCGACCAATTGAGCACGGCCTCCGTTTCCGACCTTGATCAACTTCTTTCATCACAACCAAAAACTCGAACTTTAGCAGTCGTCGATCGGACTGCAAATATCGGCTTAGCAGCGAGATCAATTGCAACAGCTCGTCTTCCTCCATATAACACTTCACCATACTCGCCGGATTTAGTGATTGTCAACACCTTTGTGGTTGAGGAATTCGTGGAAGGATGCATGGAATATGCCGATAGCATTGTTTCGTCGGGTGAGAAAAGCGTTTCTGATGGGAACTTGCAGGGACTTGAAGATAATTCTGCCGGAGGAGGACTTGTAGTCCACACATCCAAAACCGGGAACCTGAAAGTTGTAGTCCTTCAAGACCGGTATATCACGCTATTCTGACTCTGTCATGATATCCAACTAACACTCTCAGCTCATCCAAACCCCCAACCGCCAAAATCGTCGGACAATACCTCTTCGTTCGCCCCAGCACAAGCACAACAGATGCAATATTTTCCCAATTGTCCTCGTAAGTTTGAGTTCTCTCTCTCCTATAGACAATATTATGTTTCAAGCTACTAATCTACTCCCAGCCCAACATTTCTAGCAACATACAACTTCGCCACGCCCTCCCTTACCAAACACCTCTCCCAATCCATCTCTTCCCACGCCTCTTTCGCAAACTACATTCCCCTTGCACTCCTTTACGGTCCGGCCGCACCTTCCCCGACCATATATTCCGTATCCGTGCATCCACGCTATACGCCGGAGATGTTTTCTGCGCCGAGACCCGAGTTTGTAACCGAGATTGGGTTTCCGGTGGACGTTAAGGGGTTGAAGCCTATAGGGCAGAAGAAGGGGCATGCGGTGGGGTTTTTTGAACAGGGGATTTTCATCGGGTTGGGGTTGACGGCTAGTGTTGTGTTGCCGGTTGCTGGATGGGGTTTGTGGAGGGTGGGCCAAGAGGGATGGAAGCTGGTGGGGCGATGGAGGTGAGATGCTATGTCTAAGGTTAATTGTAGGAGTGTTCCCGTTATTTAGGTGAAGATGTACTAGTGCTGGACAATTAATTTTGATATCTGTTATGCGATTGATTAACAACTCAAGAAACCGTACTTAAATACAAATCTCTTGCCCTTTATAAGACTCTCTTTCTGTCTGTCCATCTACTCCATTTTGGCCCGAAGACAACATCGGAGTCGTTTCTCTCTGACACATGAAATATAATGGCTGCCACAATTGTGAGGTCGAGCGTCTTCGTGACTTATCAAATGCCGGTTCAAGTGGTCGTCTCGCTCTGACGGTGATGGGGTCTGCGGAGTTGGGAGGTACTCCGTCCGTGGTGGTGGGGGGCCGGGGCAGGGATCTTAAATAAATTGGTCGTGGACGATCGACGCCGCAGCCGAGAGGGGCCGAGACGATGCTCCAAACACTTCTTTGATGCTTCGAGTTAGAAAACAGAGGCGTGTTGTAATGTAATGACTTTGATCCTTCAAAGGCACAAGTATCTTTAGATAGCTGTCTATTTTCGCTGTCATCGAAATCGATACTGTATGTACTTATGGCTTCCACGCCCGTGCATTTTTTCTCCCATGGCTCGACCATGATGTTGGGCGAGGAGTCAGAATCAGCAACTTACTGGAAGAAATGCGGGGATGATGCTCTTGCTAATGGTGTCAAGCATGTCGTTATGATGGTAAGAGCCATTCAATATGCCCCTGGGTATCTCTGACTGGAAGTAGGGAGCACACTGGGCAGCTGTTGGCGACGAGATCCAAGTTGCTGCTAACCCCAAGCCCGACAAATCTCCCGTCGCCTTCGTTCATCCATCAAAATACGTGGATTATGAATTGAACGCCGATCTCCCCATGGCAGACAGATGTGTGGAACTCCTGAAGAAAGCTGGCTTCAACGCCAAGAAGAACACGACCTTCGACTGGATTCACGATACTTACCTCATTCTCATTCGGATGTTTCCCAATGGTTGTCCTCCAACTACTCTCATTAGTAGCAACGCCCGATATGACCCTCACTACCACATCAAAGTCGGCGAAGCTCTGTCTTGTTTGAGAGACGAGGCAGATAAAGTACTGTTGATCGGCACAGGCGGTGCTGTCCATAACCTCTACCGCAACAACTGGGGTCAGATGATACGCTACCGCGATAATTTCGCCTTGGAAAATCCGCCCGAAGCAGCATTGATGGACTTCAGGCAGGAGTTCGAGGATGCCATGATACACAATTCAGGTCCGGATCTGAGGAGAGCCATTAGCTTGCTGATGAAGCTGCCCAACTATCGAGATGCGCATGGAACGGATGATCATTTTGTCCCAGCTTGTTTTGTTGCTGGGGCTGCTGGAAGGAAGGAAGATGTAGGGACGAAAGCTGTGCTGGGTGCTGAGGATTGGGAACTGCAGAATATGTGCAACTCGCAGTTTACTCTTGGATCGTGGCCTAAGGGTGTTGGTGTTTGAGTCATTATCCACATGAATAACATACCCGCGTTGCTTTTCCACAAATGCGTCAACTTCTCTTCGGCTCTTAACGTGGGTTGTGTGACCTTTGCTGCTATACCGCAAATTTGTATCTGGAAAATCGTTCATGTTATTTCGGCCCGGGGAAAGGATTACCAACTAATACACAAGAGCAGTTCTTACTGGATGGATAGTAAGCTATTCACCTATACATCTCACTACCATAGTCTTGTCAGCAGACGACGGGAATATATATACCCCACTATCCCTTAATCCCTGACCATCAAGCAATATAATCGAGCGGTCCCGCCACGTATCGTTTGATGGATCTCTACCCAATGAGCTGAATGATTTCTTGGATTAAATCCATGAAACTTATAGGCGTAGTTTCCCAATCCGAAATTCTTAATATACAGCTTAGGAAACAGCCTGCTCTGAAAACCGAGTGGATGCAAAGGTTGAGCGAGTGCCGTCGCGTATCGCAGCGATAGATATTCTTTCGAAGGGTGTTACTTGTGTGGCAACACAGCAGACTGGTGCTAGACCTGTGTTTGGATCGGAACTATGGTGAGGATTGCCTAACAGCCAAGGCGGGTGAAGTGAGTGATGTTGCCCGATCATGAGCCAATTAGTGTCGGTATTGAAACTGAACCTCCATCTCCGTCACCCAGTACAGTAAGCTTACAGGATTAGCAGAGAGTCACAAGCACCGTCGGTCGGAGCCTCTCCGAAATCGAATGATATCCGAAGCCCACCTATGAAGATATTGTAGGGGTTGGCAAAGAGTGGGGTAGTAGCTATCGGGAAGTCATCCGATCCTCACCGAATGTGAGATCTGGCGATAGCTACAAATGACAAGTTATATCTTTCAAATGTACATCCTGCGATAAATACAAACAAGTCTTCAATTAATCAAAATGCCAAGCACCATCGAAACTCTAGAGGTTACCTCAAAGGCAGGCCCTCTTTTTCCAGATTATCTGCGTAAGTCTTCCGGAGACCCCCTTATCAAACACACACTGACAAGGCAATAGCTCATTATGATCCTCTCGAGAAAGTCGAGATGGTTGGAGTATTTGAGCATGTCGATCCAGGTCATCGTGCAAACCCCTTAAAGCGAAATTTGCTTGCCGGTGCAACCAAAGTGGCTGATTTGAGCCCTCACGTTGGAACGGAATTGCACGGGGTCCAGCTCCACGAACTGAGCTCGGAAGGTCTTGATGAGCTTGCTCTGCTCACCGCCGAGCGGGGTTGTGTAGTATTCCGCAACCAAGAGCAATTCTTGAACTCCGGTTTCGAGGCACAGAAGAAGATAGCTGGGCATTTCGGCCCATTGCATGTCCATGGCTGGATGCCACACGCCGAGCAGGGACCAGCGGAATTTGTCATTGTCTATGACTCTACCGAGGATCTCCGATTGCGAAGATTCTGGGCGCGAAAGAACCCAATCCAGTTTCATGTCGACCAGTCCCCAGAAGCGCAACCACCCGGAGTGACTTTTTTTGCTGTTCTGGAATCGCCACCCGGAGTTGGTGGTGACACTATATTTGCCAGCACTGCCCGTGCCTTTTCTAAGCTATCGCCAAAATTCCGTGCCAGGCTCGAGGGACTGACTGCTGTACATTCAACAGATGCCCAGATTAGTCGGGAAGTTAGCGATAACAAAGACAAGAGCGTTGTCCGTCGTCCAATCACTCGCTCTATTCATCCAGTTGTCACAGTCCATCCGGTGACAGGCGCCAAGAATCTCTTTGTGAATTCCTCATACACAAGAAGCATTGTGGGATTTGACGATGAAGAGTCGGATATGATGCTTAAATTTTTGTTTGATCATATCAGGGGTGGGCATGACTTTTCCTGCCGCGTGAGATATGAGCCGGGAACGGTAGTAGTCTGGGACCAGAGGTCATGTCAACACAGCCAGACGTTGGATTACCCGGCTGGGTCGAGACGACACGCCTTTCGCCTGACATCGCTGGCGAATGTTCCGATTCCTAGCAAGGTCGACGAGGATGACGATGGATGCAGCCTTGAACCGGACCGTGAAATGCTTGGGCTATGCTAGACTTTGGAGCGTGCATCTTCCTGGAGACTTTTTGCATTTAATGTTGACATCTTGCTATTTTACCAAGTACAAAAGCAATTGCAATCTATCGTATACCTTGTCTAGACAAATAATGATACAGTGTTGCCATTTCTGATGTTCCAATCGCCAATTTGTAGTTGTCATCTCTAAGTTCCGTCTTCAGGGATGGGTGTGTGCCTTGTAGGTCAAGTAGAGAGAACTATTCGGTCGGTATTGTGTTCGAAAGCTTTTGAAAGTAAAGTGTTGCTAATTCAAGTAACTTTTGTCTATCTATAACGTCTATTCAATCAAAGTGATCTATTGCTTTACTTTGGCTTCTAGCTCGGCTTCAAACACCATCAGTTCTCTTACCAACTTATGCGCCATTACCGCATCTCCTTTCTCTGCACACATCGGCATCAGTGGGCGCCTAGGCTTCTTCCCGTAGCCAAACAAACGGTTAAGTAGCATTTTCATACCCGGAATCTACATAGAGTAAATATCAACGTCTTTTACAGTCTGGGCTAAGAGGGCAGACTTACCCCGATCTTGATTGCAACACCATCAGCATTCGCAATTAAGTTTTGAACCTTCTGTGCCTCAGCATATGATCCTGTTCCTGGCGCCGCTTGACATAATTCCCAAAGCTTTACGCATGTTCTCTGTCACTCTCATTAGTCTTTCCCTCGCCGTTTGTTCACTTGATTGGGGACGTACCGGTGCAAAGTTCGCAAGTCCAGTAATGGCGCCAGAAGACCCAGAAGCCATCGAAGGCAGAAGAAAGTCAATAAACCCATCAATTACCAAAAACGGAGCTGTCTCGACCTTTCTTGGATATTGCTTCGCAAACGATGGCTCGTTCACTGAAGCTGTTATTCGGGTGAGTTTCCCAACCGCTCCACACGTGAGCTTCACCCCGCAGATGTTTGGTGCTGACTTTGCGATATCGATGATAAAATCACTGTCCATGTCGATGCCTCCTGCGACACCGGGGAAGTTGTACATCATGCTTATATTTAGCATCAGCTACAGCACGTGCCAGCGACATCGCCGTACGGAATCACTCACACTGGAATAGGAGATGCTTCTGCGATATCAAGAAAGTAAGTTTTCAAGGCCGCCATGCCATCTGCAATCAAGGGACCGGCGTAGTAGCCCGGCGGTATAGCAATCGCAAAGTCTGCACCTGCCGCTGCGGCATCTTTGGCTAGTTGGATTGACTCGCGGGTGCTGGCTGCGCCAATTCCTGCAACGATTGGGACCGCATGCAAGTTGATCTCATCAAGGGCCGCACGACCGGCGATGATCAAAGAAATACGTTCTGATGCACTCTACAGGCTATCGTTAGTATGTGTTTTGAAAGCTACTTGAGACAATGCCTACGAGATGAGGCGCTTCTCCCATGGTTCCTGATATTACAGGAAATGTTCCGGCAGCTGCTGTGACTTCATTTCAACGCAGTCAGATCCTCTGTTCTTTCACCGAAAATATGAATTCTTACATTGGACATGTTTCTTGAATGCCTGGATATCCAAATCTTCACTTTCATCCACAAAGAAAGTGGGGAGAGGCGTATAGATCCCTTTGGGTAGAGTTCTCGTCATCTTTTCCAAATTGATCGTTTCAACGAAAATAGTTGAAGGTACTTGGAGATGGGTTTTAGGAAGTTGTTGCTATACCACTGGTATGTGTGGATATTGTTCTTAGTGGAGAAGTCAAGTGAACTTTGAATCGCTGGTATCTGCCTGTATGAACCCTTTGGTACAAATTTTTACATCGATGATCGGTCAGTAGCCGAAATAGCTAAAACTTAAGAGCTATGCGATAAGGCAGATAGGCTGTATCCCTCCTTTGCGGAGCAATGCGTTCTTCGTTTCGGAAGTGGGATATGTTTGTCTATTTACTATCGGCTTCTTACCGACGATGCCGATGCCCCTCCATACAGCAATTCTTATCTTATACACTAGGTGATCTTTCAGGGGTGAGACAGGCCTGGCTGTCAAGATGCATAATAGTTCAAGAGAAACTCGAACTGTTATCTTGCGCTTGCAAATATCATCATGCTAGTTCGAGGACCCGACGATCTGGAACTTGGGGAAATGGATATAAAGTTTAGAGATAGATAAGCGTTGATCTATAAAAACCCTTGGATCCCCTCGTTGCCTGCCTCTTCTCAAAAGCTCAGCTCCTTTGTGATTCATTTCAACGGAGGCTTATTTCCCTCATATGTCGGCAGCACTAGATGACGAGAAGACTCCACGGGAAATGGCGGAAATCTCAGCAGCTCCAGAGTTCGAGGCTGTGGAAGCGCTCAAGGCAGTCAAAGCAGGACATGCCGACGATGTTGATATCGCCGCACGAATTCTAGCCAATAATATCGATATTGTTGGAAACGAGACCTGGAGCGTGGCGGAAGACAAGAAGCTTATCAGGAAGGTTGACTGGAGATTAATCCCAATCGTAAGTCCAGTGGCTCTGCTGTTGCTTTTGGCTATCTGACGGTGGATCAGCTGTTTGTATGTGCAACTCTATCTGGTCTGGATAAAACAGCTATCTCGGCAGCTGCGATCTATAACCTGAAAAGCGACTTGCATCTCGTGGGACAGCAGTATTCCTGGGTTGGATCCGCACCCTTTTTTGGCGGTCTGGCTTTTATGGGACCATCCGCATATTGTTTGCAGAAGTTTCCTCCTGTCCATTATTTTGCATTCAATGTGCTATGCTGGGGAATTCTCGAGATGTGTATGGCAGCTTGCACCAGCTTCGGCGGGCTGTTCGTCTGTCGATTCCTCCTGGGTGGTTTCGAAGCTTTGTTAATTCCTGCTGTCACGTTGCTTATTGCTATGTGGTATAAGCCCAATGAGCAACCTGCAAGGAACGCCATTATTCTCAATGTCATTGCCCCAATTCTGAATGGTTTAATCGCGTGGTCTGTTGGTATGCTTTGTCGTCCAGAATAAATGTTGGTGGAAAGCTGATTCGTAATAGGATACCACCACGGCCATTTTCCAGCATGGAAAATCATCTTTCTTACACTTGGCGCCTTCACCATCCTCTGGTCTGCTGTTGTATTCTGGTTCTTGCCCAACAACCCGCTTGAGGCAAAATGGCTTTCTGAGAGGGAGAAGTACATGCTTATTCAACGAAAGGCAATCGACAATACTGGCATGGAATCCAAGACTTTCAAGAAGGAACAAATCTGGGAAGCACTTTTGGATGTCAAGACTTGGTAAGCATATTCTTATACATAAAAAGCCACTTTTCTCTATTTGAGCTCGGAAACCAGTAACTGTTTCAGAACCCACATATTGGCTCCCAGGTAGCTCCCAGGCTTCTTGGCTCTCTAAGCACTTGAGTATTAACTATGCTAATCCGTTGGCAGGCTAATCTGGTTCGCCATTGCCGCACTTCAAGTGCCCAATGGAGGTCTCACTACATTCAACACCATCATCATCAAAGGCCTTGGATTTGACAATGAAAAAACCGCACTCCTAGCAATGCCGCCTGGAGCTATGAGCACTCTTTCCGGGATCGGATTATCTTACCTCGCAGCGACGACGCGCCGCTGGAGAACCGTTATGGTAGCGGTCTCCATTCTGCTTCCGCTCGTGGGCGCCATCATCTGCTACACCCTTCCCCGCACCAACCTCGCCGGCCAACTCGTCGGCTTATACATTCTCTACACCTACTGGGCGCCGTACGTAACGCTTGTTTCCATCTACCAGGCAAACATTGCGGGCCATACCAAAAAGGTCTTCCTGTTTGCTTGGTTCTACGTTGCCTGGGCCGTGGGCAACATTATTGGCCCGCAGACATTCCTGGCGTATCAAGCGCCGGCGTATACTGGCGGGACGGTTGCGATGATTGTGTGCTATTGTGTTGCAATTTTCTGTATACTCGGTTATGGGTTTGTGTGCCATGCGAGTAATAAGAGGAGGACTGGGGAAATCAGTGAGAATCGGGGAGATATGGATTGGCTTGATTTGACGGACAAGGAGAATATTTCTTTCAAGTACACAACTTAAGGCTTCGGAGGTGTGATCGAAATAGAATTGGTCTATGAAGTACTTTTGGAGATGCTATACATGGCATTGCCTTTTATTCTTCTGTTTCCTGTTCATGTGAAACTGTAATCGTGGAACTGGGGTTATATAGCCTCATCTCAATACACTATAACATTCCTAAAGCAGATCGGGTTGCTTTATTGTGGGATTCAAGAACATTCCTTAAAGAGGGCATATATTTTCCTCGCCGCTGTCTCTGGAGTGTTCCAAACAATCAACGAGGCACCTTCAATTGAAAAAGCTCCTGCAGATGCAATTGCATCTTTCATGTTTGAGACTTACTCCCAAGTACAAACCAGACACATCACTCATTATATCCTGGCTCACTGAAACGGCGAAGTACGATTTGTGAAATTCTATGCAATATGGAAAGCCAGGAAAGGTCGGTAGGATAGCGACTCATGCTCTAGGTTCTATCTCCCGTTCCACTCTCGTGCAAACCAACCAGATTTCTGAAAGCTCATATACATTTTCCTTTCAAACCACCTCTGCACCTCACCCGACTTGAAGTCGCCAGCGGGCAAAACATTGCTGGCATATAACAGATTCAAGCCCGCGTTCCTATCAATCGACCATAGCAGGTTCGGCATGCCACTCCAACTTAATGTCCCGCTTATTCGGCCCGTAGCTTCGTCTTCTAATACCATCATGCCGCCTAGGCCCCAATTAACCCGTGTGCCCGCTTTATGGCTTGCGAATGCCTCTTGCATGTACGGAAGTCCAATGTCGTGCTGGTATGCTTTCTCAGCAGCACCGGTCAATTGCGGAGTAAACATCTCGTCGATAGTCGCCGATGCCAATAGCTTTCCATCGTTGCTACCAATCGACTGGAGGATTTTCATGAAATCGGTTGCAGAACCGGTTAGTCCTCCACCGCCATACTCATCTGGCGTCGAAGTGTCAAAGACAGTTTCGTCGATCCATTCCACCTTCTCTTCATTCTGGATCGGAAGTCCAAATGTTGGGTTCCCGACTCGGCGACTCATCCTGACAAGGTTATTATTGACAAAGGGCTTCTTTTCCGGGTGGAAAGTTATATCTTTAATGCCCAGTGGATCCCAGAGATTCTTCTGCATGTACTCCTCGAGTGACATGGCGCTGAGTCTCATAACAAGTACACCCACCCATTCAAGACTATATCCGTACTCCCAGCTCGTTCCTGGCTCGAAGAGCAGTGGTTTGGAAATCTTCCCTATCATGGATGTATCCTCTTCTTGCCCAAGTGCAATGCGAGAGGCGCTCCAGCGCTGATACCTCTCATCATGGTCGTATCCAAAACCAGCTGAATGTGTGAGGAGATGCCTATATGATCAGCCAAACGTTGAAGAAAACTGAGAGTGCTTGGTTTATTACCTTAAAGTGATTTTGTTCTCTGCCTTCTTTAGAATAGGCGTATCTGTTCCGTCCTGAAATCCTGTGATGATTTCAATGTCTTTCAATTCCGTTAAAACAGATGAGACGTCATCATCGAGTTTAATCTGACCATCCTCAACACATTGTAGGACAGCAATGGTAGTAAGGAGTTTGGTGCATGATGCTAGCCAGAAGGTAGCGTCCAAGTCCATTGGCTCTTTAGGTGTCTTGTGACCAAAGGTTTTCGTATATTGGAAGTGTCCCGAGGAAAGGTCAGCTCGATGTTTTGATATGGTGGAAAAAGAAAGATTACCTCCATTATCGCGAGCAAGAAGTATAACACCTGGAAGCTCTCGATCGGCACACATTTGCTTTACTTTGTCCTCGAATGCGCCCATAGTTATATTCTTTTTGGAAATGTGGATGTGGTGGCTTGATGTTTGTGACGCGCTTTGTCGACCACTTTCTTATTATGCCGGTCTACTTGCGCTACAGGACAATTCCAAGGACTTTTGAAAACCGATAAGACAATGATTGAGAGCTCAAGGAAACTGAGTTTTGTACCAGGAATACTACGCACCCTATAGGCAGCCGTGTCCACGATCACGATTCATCGACACCGCGGGGCACAGACTGCTGACATAACACCCCACTTTCCTAATACGGTAATCCTGACGTATCCCGCATAAAATAAGCTGTTATACGTACCTAGAGAGAGGAGGTAGAAGAAGACATTATATTAGGGGTTTATTAGTATGAACCGGCATTTTAGAATCCTCCTCTTACATTCAGAATCTATTATCTACAACTAGTCGCAGACATGTAATGGTGAGGTTGATGAATTCCTAGCTGCACGGACTTGACTTGGTAGACTGGACTCACAGAGAAATCAAAATGTAGCGATCAATCCTTCTGGCTTCATCATGGGAATGTTATCTGGAGAGCTAGTGAGGGAAGTCTTTCTTAGCTATGCTACCTGCATGCTATGCAATTGTACTAAGTTCTCCAACTCACGATCACGTGACCACAATTTCAGGACGGAGACGTCGTACATAGCAGGTCGCAGCAGATAATAGAATCGACCTATAACTTGACGCTAGCAGAATAAGCTAGTATATAGGTACTGTATACGAAAGTGAGTTCGTCAGAGTGAAGAGTCTCGTGGAGAGTCCGGTGGTCGTTGAATGGCACGGGCTGACGTAAGCAGCTAACTCCGAGGCACACATCGTCCGTGTCTGGTGCGACATGTCTATCTTTCGTCCTGCCATCTTCCCAGAGGTAGTTCTGCCCGGGCGACCATCGCTGCTATGAGCTTCCGACTCCCAATTCCTGTTGTCGGCAGTGATCACATGTACGACAGATTTTGTCTAGGTACCTAGGTATCTTTTGATGCGTCCGTCGGGCGTCTTCTGCCTTCCTGTTTAGACCTTATCTCAAGATGCGGCTAGCACAAGAGGCGTTTCTGCTCTGCATCTTACCCAGGTATTTTCAAAATTATATCCATCGAGACCAAGTCCTGCTTAACTCGCCACGCAGCAGATTGGAATAATATATTAAGAGGGCTCGTGCTAATGCGTTGTTCCTAGATTCCCTGGTTTCTATTGACTACCTTCCCGACATGCTTTCGTCTAATCAGACTATTGACCGACTATCTGTAATCATGCTTATGTTAGACGACAACTATGAAGAGGGCGGATACATCGGACGAACCCCCTGCAAAGTGTCAAGGGCGAATTCTTTTGGATTCTGGTCAGCGAGTCCTCAAAAATGTCCATTTCATATGGTAAAATCTACCCAGCAACCACTGAGCAATGAACAATTTGCGTGTACGGGGTCGTCCCGATGTTCCCGCCCTCTTTACCATGTCATCAAAGAACCCCAGTCAACTCACATAAGCCTCATAAGCCTCATTGCAACGTCTTCCCGGAGATCTATGCGTTCGCAGCTTTCGCCGTTCCTCGGCCTATCCCGCAGGTCCCCTACGCACGGCACGCTTGCAGAATCAATAAATAAGTTTACACTGCATATATATCACTCTGCGAGGCTCTACTGGGCTTGGCTAAATGCGCGGAACATGGGATTCACGTTTGTGGGTACGGAACGCCCCACGACAAGTATGCATATGCATGCAATAGGGTTTCACGACATCCGGCCTCATATAAATCCTAGCTGAGAAAATGCTTATGTTCTTCATTGGCTTAGAGATTACCTCTTGTACTGTATCGCCTGCTCAACCTGCCAGAACACACAATTCAGAAAGGCAAATACGATGTTTTTGATAAGTATAAAAGGATGTTGATTCCACTTGTCACAGTCACATCAGCCCAAGTCATATATTTGCATCCTTTCCTCAAACAGTTTTCTTGGAGCATATTCTTTTACTTTCCCAAAAGTAGGAGATCGCTGTTGCTTTTCTACCCGTTCCGTTGAATCCTTTGAGATCAAAATCCCCAAAATGTGGTACTTTGTCTTCGTGGCAATCATTGGTCTCACTTCAGCTGTATCCATCACCGTTGATAGTTTCCAGGTTGGAAATGAAGGAGCAAACGCAATTGACAACAACACCGCTACATTCTGGCATACCGAATATAGTCCATCCTTAGCAGCACTTCCTCATTCCGCAGTCATTGATCTTACGCAATCCCAGCTGCTCAATGGCTTCAGTTACCTTCCCCGTCAAGATGGAAAAAAGAACGGAAATATTGGCCAATATACCATTGAATTAAGTCTTGACTCCTCCACCTGGACTCTAGTAGTCAATGACACTTTCATCGACGATGATTCGCCAAAACAGACGGGCTTTGCGAATGCACAAGCTCGTTATGTTCGCATTACCGCATACACTGAGGCCGGCAATCGTGGGTCGTATTCCAG
This sequence comes from Lachnellula occidentalis, assembly GCA_007821535.1. Classification (NCBI taxonomy): domain Eukaryota; kingdom Fungi; phylum Ascomycota; class Leotiomycetes; order Helotiales; family Lachnaceae; genus Lachnellula; species Lachnellula occidentalis. The sequence continues at coordinate 28,218 of QGMI01000131.1, read as the reverse complement.
TGCAGCTGAATTCGGTGTTAACATTGCCCCTACTTCCACTGTCAACGGCCAGGTATGCAAAATTCTCGAGCAATTTGTTTCCTGGTTTTGAGGTCCTTGGGTTTTCTGGGACTCTGGACAGTCCCGGGCTCCAAAATGTTTCTTGGTTAAGCAATGCTAATTCTAATAACTTGCAGTGGGGACCCGTCATCGCCTTTCCGATAGTTTTTGCCGCAGCGGTCGTTCTTCATGACACGGGGAAGATCGTCACGTTTGCATCTTACAGAATCAACTCGTTTGGCGGATCGGGACATACGTACACTGCAACATACGACCCCGCCACAGGCCATGTCACCGAACTAAATGTGGTTAATACAGCTCACGACATGTTCTGTCCTGGGCTGTCTATCGATGCGAATGGGCGAGCTGTTGTGACAGGCGGTGATGATGCTAGCAAAACAACCATTTATGACCCCTCAAGCGATAGCTGGATAATTGGCGCTACTATGCAAATTTCACGAGGCTACCAAGCATCAACAATTTTGTCAGATGCACGAATCTTTACCATCGGTGGTTCCTGGAGCGGTGGCCGTGGCGGCAAAAATGGCGAGATCTACAATGCAACTTCAAACGCGTGGTCTCTGCTCAGCGGCTGCCCTGTCGCCCCAATGCTCACCGACGATGCGCAAGGAATATTCCGGCAGGACAACCACGGATGGCTCTTTGGATGGAAAAGCGGATCCGTCTTTCAAGCTGGACCGAGTAAAGCGATGAATTGGTACGGAACCTCTGGGAGCGGATCACAGACATCAGCTGGATTGCGCGGCGCAGATGGAGACTCTATGAATGGGAATGCAGTCATGTATGACGCTGTCAATGGTAAAATATTTACAGCTGGCGGCGCGGTTGACTACCAAGGAGTTGATGCCACGAGCAACGTGCATCTCATAACTCTCAGTGCCCCGAATACTACTCCGACCGTTCAGACGCTCACTTCGATGAATTATCCGCGCGCCTTTGCAAATGCCATTGTCTTACCAAATGGGAATATATTCATCACAGGCGGCCAAACGCACGCCCAGCCGTTCTATGATGCTACCTCCGTCTTGACACCTGAAATGTGGGACCCAGTAACCCAAACTTTCACCGTCCTTCCAGCGCACACTGTTCCTCGAAATTACCACAGCATAGCATTGCTCATGCTTGACGGCCGCGTATTCACTGGAGGAGGAGGTCTTTGTGGCGACTGTCCCACCGGTGAAGCCAACCACGCCGACGCGCAGATCTACAGCCCAGCATATCTCTTCAACCCCGACGGAAGCTCCGCAACAAGGCCAACCATCACCTCAGTGTCTCCGACCACTGCGGCCGTCGGCGGGACGATCACCGTCGTTGCTGATAGCGAAATCACCAGCTTTTCTCTCATTCGTTTTGGCTCGGCTACACATACTGTAGATACTGATCAGCGACGTATAGCTTTGACTCCGACGACGACGGATGGAACTACGTACACGCTTACGGTTCCTAGTGACTCTGGTGTGGCGTTGCCGGGATATTGGATGCTGTTTGCGATTGATAGTGCTGGGGTGCCTAGTGTTGCTGAGAGTATCAAGATTACCATTTCATGAGACTCAGCGCAAGTAGAGTCTGTGTTTGCGCATTGCTGTCGCTTTCATGCGGGGAAGCTCGGTAATCAGACGCTGGAGCAGGGGTTTACCATGTAAAATCGAGATTCATTCGAGCAGGAGGGCCGCACCAAATGCATTTATCTTCTTATTTCGTTCCCAGGCAGGCACTATTATGCCTCTGCCTCCCTACACATAATTGTTACTATTGGCTGCAAATACCACTTTAAGAGAGCAGTTCCTCAATCATGCAAGCTGCTTATTCATCATGCTTCGTTCATCTAACTCCAATCTTCATTCAACGTAATTGATTTATTGATCTGTCCCCTTGTAGTCTCGCTTCCGACCAATAGGGGCGGGAAACGCACGTGTGTATGCCACATTTCAGAGGATGAATATACGCTGTACATGGCTATAAGTGAGATAGAAATACGGTATATAGGTAAGCACTCATTCCCTAACATCATGGATTCACCTTTGCGCACAGAGGAAGGGACTTTCGAAGTGTATGGTCACGTGATACATGCTTCGATGGATGATGTCACATCGATCGGAGATGGAGCGAGAGTCCGCGATTCCAAATTCAAGTTCAACGATTCAACGCACGATTCAACGTCATGAAGATTTTACAGCAACTTGACTTGTATTTATATGTACCCAGGTACACAAGGTACCCATACTCTTCCTCACCTTACGCACCTTAGTAAGCTCCAGCCACTGTCGCCTTTTTGCGTATTCTTATTACTCGTATACTTGAGGAGCATTAAACTGTTAATACAGTAAACGCTAGTGTAAGGTATTTCTTAGCTTCATACATTCCAAATGCGCATCAGATCTATCCAATCAGCAGGAGCTATTCACTGGGCCATTGCATTCCTGATTTGGGGTATACTGTTCTATACCTATGACGGTGACGGTAGGCTGTACGACTAGTGTTGTCATCGCCCCAGTCCAGTCCAGTCCAGTCCAGTCCGGTCCAAGTCCAAGTCTTTGTCCATCGCGACTATCTACATACACTATATACATAACAAGACCCTCCATTCTTTCCCAAAGTCCCAAATACCTTCTCTTCATCCATTTTGCAACGACCGTATCTGTATCTCCTCAACCCCCCGCGCCAACTCGAGCGCATACATCACCTCAAAATGGCCCCGATCAGTGCCATCACATCACTCCTCCCACGCGCTGCTGAGCTCGTTGCCCGCAGAACATGTTACAATAACAACTACTACAGTGGATACAACAGCGGGTAAGTTTGCCCTTCGCGACGGCAAATTCCCATTCCTATTCCCATTTCATTGCAACATGCAGCTAATGGCTTCATTCATAGATACGGTAATGGAGGTTCATACAACTGCAACTCTGCGTGGTCGCGCTGGGGACGCTGGGTGTTGGCTGGGATATTGATCTTTATTGCAATTGTCTTCATCCTTCTATTCGCGTATGTCCTGTCTCTCATTTCTCTCACCATGCAAATTTCCCCCCCTTTTCTACAATTCATACACATATCAGTCTCAGTCTCCGACCGTCTGTCCTCTGCCCTCTGCTAACCACGCCACAACCCAGCTTCTGCGCACGCCGCCGCCGCCGCCGCAGCGCCAAGACCTACGAAAACACCGCCATGACCAACGTGCAGCAGCCGACCGGTAACAACTACCAGAACGATCAGCCGATGTACGCGCCGCCCGCTGAGGCTCCGCCGTTGTATAGTGGCAACTACGGAGGAGGGGGCAGCAATCAAGGGTATTATGGGCAGCAGGGCGGGGTGACGCAGCCGCAGGGGGCGTATGTGAAGTGAAGTTAGCCGTGGATTGCGTTTTTGTGATTACTTGCAGGGGGTTTTTATGAGGGGGATGGATGGGTGGTGTGTATACATACGGGCGATGGATGAGCGGGCGCCGCGGGATACGGGAAATACACGGTTGTATTAATTGATTAATGATATTCACGTTCTCTTTTCTGATTTGGGCTTTTGTCTTATTCGATTTTTAAGATTACCTTTCTTGTGTGCAGTAACTCTTCGCAAGTTTTGGTCTTGAGTTTCTCCTCTTGTGCAATGGAGATCCTATTTTTATCATCCTACCCTGCTCTCAGCCTCGGCGTTCACATTCTTTTCGATTGGCCTGGCAAATCGCTAGGACTAGAAAGAGCCTGGCCCTGGCAAAGAGTATAGGTGGAACACTGGTTCTGGTAGTACCAAATAGAAGATGCATTGTAAGGATATCCTTTGCTTCATTCATTTTATATAAATGTGGCAATCTAAGGTGCTTTTTCTGAATACTGCAGTTTTCCCCTCATGAGACGATAGTCTTTCTGCACCACCGGCTCATACTTGACCGGATTGCTCGCACTCGCACATTCTTTCAAGCACGCAATCACAGCATCGCTGTCGGGAGCAACGAAATACGGAATCGAGTATCTGGCCCGGGTCATGCGATCTGGAGGGTTGTGGTGAGAAGGCGGTAGAGTTACTCTGTGGAGAGTTGAGAGAAGGTAATCTGTATGGGAGGATTAGAAGATGGATGTGGATGTGGATGTGGATATGGATATGGATATGGAGGATATGTTTGGTGTAAGTGCGCAGCTTACCGTTACTCCACCGCATCAACAGATCGCCGATATTCACCACCATCGCATGCTTCACAGGCCTAACTCTAATAAACTCCCCTCGCACGTCTTGGTTCTCGACCTCCAACCCCCCACAATCGTCCTGGAACAGCAAGGTAATGGATCCCCAGTCCGAATGCGCGTCCATGCGAGCACTTGATCCATTCTCAACTGCGCGGTAGGGATTGGGGGGTAGTGAAGCAGGCGCAGTTGGTTGTTATGCCCGGAATGGAATTTCAGGAGGAAATCTGCGTCTGACAGGCCTAGTCCTCTTCCTATGGCCGCGAGGATCGAGTGCGAGGCGCGGGCACATTCCCAGTAGAATCTGGTGGTGAAGGCGCGGAAGCCTGGGAGGACGTGTTCGGGTAGCCAGATGTTGGGCTGCTCGTCGTTGGATGAGCTGCCGATTTCGTAGCTTTCCTATTGCGTGCACAGACGAAATCAGGACATGGATCTCAGTCGGAAGTTGGAGAAATGAATGGCCAATCCCACCTTACAATCCGTCACAGCTCTCAAGGATTCCCCCACCTCGGGGTCTGAACTAATCACCTGCGAGACTTTCTCTAGACCAGGGTACGAATAGCCGCGATGAACAGCTGCACCATCGGGGTGCGGTGCAAGCATTTTTTCCTCCGTTTGCAGCTCGAATAAGCGTTTGGACCATTCGAAAGCCTCGTCGAGCAATGATGGACTCACGCCGTGGTTGATGAGGGTTACGAAGCCGACATCGTGACAGGCGGCGACGAGTTCTTTGGCTACAGAGGCTCGTTGTTCGGTGCTGCTGCATGAAGACCAGCGAGAGAAATCGATGATGGGAATGCTGATCTCCGCTTCATCGTTTTCGCTTGAGATAGAGATCATTATTGTGACGATTGAATACGGTGGGTTTGCATTGGGGATATGAGGTGGTTGGAACTTTGAACTGTGGGATGTAGAGGATGGAGTTCGAGAGTCACAACCCCTCTTCTAATTGATCGGCGACGGTCAGCTTACCTCATCGAGACTTGTCTCACTTGGTGCGACGACCAACGGATTGAACAATTTGAATTTCTGTCCGATTGTCAAGTTGGGCGATCTTCGTCTTTAGACTTTGATGTTCACCTCTGGGACATGTCAGGTGTGAAAAGCATGACCTCCCATTTGGCTTAGTTAGGGGCTATTTTCCATCATAGCCAGCACTTTTTGTAAACATAAGCTTCGTAAAATGGCTCTTCAGACACAATATTCATCTGTACAAAGCGTCATGTGGTTCGCGGTCAATTTGGCACCATATTTTATGAATTCCCTTCAGTTCTTCAAAGTCCAGTTTCGTGGTAGAGTAAAAAGGGGGGTTGGATATATCTCGGGGCAAAGAGGATATGTATTAAGGCTAAATATCACATATAGAAACCATTGACCCTTTATTTCTCAAGGAAAGAATTGATTCTTCGGCCGTGGAAGACCAAGATGTTCCCGCAACGTCGTCCCCTCATAATCACGACGGAAAAGCCCACGTCTCTGCAGCTCGGGCACCAGCCGCTGCGTAACATCATCCAAGCCCTGCGGCAAGAACGGCAGACAGACCGTAAACCCATCAGCGGCCTCCTCAGCCAGCCAAATGCCAAAGTCATCCGCGATGGATTCAGGCGTGCCTACGAACGCAAGTCCGGAATACCCGCCGTACCGCTGTGCAAGCTGTTTGACAGTCAGGTTCTCCTCCCGGGCCAGCCGTATCACGCCCGCCTGGCTGGTCTTGCTCGCGTTGGTCTCGGGGATATCGTCGGGCAGCGGGCCGTCGGGATCGAAGGCCGAAGCATCAGTGCCGAGCGCGATGGACAGTGAGGCAATGGCGCTGTCGTAGTGCACGCGGCTGTCGAGAACGAGGCGTTTGGCTTTGGCGTCCTCGACTGTATCGCCGACGATGATGAGCGCGGCAGGGAGGATCTTGAGGTGGTTGGGCTCACGACCGGCGGCTTTTACGCGGCCCTTGATGTCTGCGTAGAGCCCCTTGGCGGCTTTCAGATCTTTCGGCGAGCAGAACACCACCTCGGCCGTTTCGGCTGCTAGCTGTCTCCCGGGCTCGGATTGGCCTGCTTGCACGATGACGGGCCAGCCTTGAACGGGTCGTGCTATGTTGAGTGGCCCGCGCACTTTCAACTCTTTGCCCTTGTGGTTCAGGACGTGCATCTTCTCCGGGTCGAGGTAGATGCCGCTCTCTTGATCACGGGGGAAGGCATCATCAGCAAAGCTGTCCCATAGACCGGTCACGACGTCGTAGAATTCTCGAGCCCGTTTGTAGCGTTCACTGTGTTCTACGTGCTCGTCTAGGCCAAAGTTCTTTGCGGATTCTGGGTTTCCAGTGGTGACAATATTCCAAGCCGCTCGGCCATTACTGAGATGACTGTAAAGGACAACGGGTTAGCTTAAATATTGAGCATAAAAGTATGGAGGTGTCTTGTCATTCACGAGGCATTCTTCGACCATCTGCCAAAGACATTTCCGAAATTCCCAAAGCTCTCTGGCATAGGAGATAAACCAGGTCTTACTCCAATGAAGCGAAGCGCCTCGCAATATGGTACGGCTCATCATAAGTAGTCGACGCCGTCGCCGCAAGCCCAATTTTCTCCGTGACAACCGACAGCGCAGATAGCAGTGTAAAAGGCTCAAAAGAAGTCACGGTATGGCTCCGCTTCAACGCTTCCACGGGCATATTCAGCACAGCCAAGTGGTCCGCCATGAAGAAAGCATCGAATTTAGCATCTTCCAACTTCTTGATAAAGGACTTGAGATGAGCGAGATTGAAGTTGGCATCTGGATAGGAACCTGGATATCGCCATGCACCGGTATGCAAGCTCACTGGCCGCATAAAGGCCGTGAGATGTAACTTCTTTGACTCCGACATGTTTGTCCTGGTCCAAGTCCAAGTCTTAATTTTTCTTTGCCGTCCCGTGAAAGCTGCAGAATTGTGTTATGGAAGTAGGTAGAGACCCAGAAAAGGGAAACTTTTATACCAAGGAATTCTCGTGGTGGTTGCAACGCTGATCACAAATCCGACAAGTGAGAGTTACGACCGATCACGACATCCACGAATGCGGGGTCCTGACAAATCCAAAGGCCGCTGAATCTCCATCATGTGCAGCTGACAGCGTATTTGAATACATCTAGACTTGGAAAAGCTGGAAGAATAGGCCGTACTTGTGCAAACTTCATCGCCATACTGTACACACCACAGCTGTCCGATCTTCCGTGAGGCTTCTGCAATGCCAATCCTCGGTCGTGAAGGAAGGGTACAATGCTTTGGCACGGTGCGGTACCTACAGACCTGCGCCTATGGCTCGGTTGTCCGATTCGTATAAAAAGTGGGCAGAGTGTATGGATAGTAGGAATAATAGCTCTCTAGATATCCTCTACAATGCTCAATCTTATAGAATAGGGGAGGTAGTCACGTGATCTATAGATGCCGGTGGCTGGTCTCACTATTGAGTTTTATTTGATCGTCCATATACCACTTAACGATTCGATTTACTAGTACTCCGGCTCCTAGAATCATTATAATTCTAGTATATAAACTATCCCTTCATTTTCATGACAGCTCAGCTAGCTCACTTGAGCCAAAAAGACATATTGCAACATATAATTACTTTATTCCATGTCGCGAGTTCTCTACCCAGGAAATAGAATGTCCATGCTTTAATTAACGATACGTAAGGATCCCTTATATTGTAGTATGGTTGCACTTCGCATTGTTACGTCCGTTGTCCTCCGAAAGCTACATGCCGTGCCACGGAGATTATTTAGAAGGCCGAGGAAGCCGGAGAAAAGATTCTACGGAGTATAGGGGGTCCGCGTGGCAGTGGTAGCGACATGCAACAAAAATACGGAGTAGGGCAATGCAGTGTAAATCTGATGGGTCCAAATCATTGGGATTCTCTAGCCTTGATGTTGTCAGATTGGGTATCACCCTTATTGTCGGACTTAGCGAGGAATTCTTAATTGTACGTAAGTGAATTACAGGACACTTACTGCAATTGAACATAACTCCATTTATATCAACTTGGCGGACTTTAATATTCGAAAATTGGAAATGTAACAGAGTTCTAGAATGGGATAAGTGATTGTAAAGAAACATGTCAAGGTAATAAGATTTCCTGTTTAGGGAAACGTCGCGAGGTGTCATGAACTGCAGAACTATTGCAATACACTATAAATTCCATAAACGGACTTTCGGGTCGAGGTACATGATGATTTCCACGAGGTAATTCAGTAATAAAACCAACAATCAAAAGGAAGGACCTGCTAGTTAGAGCAAGCGTCGTCGCCATTGGACCTACTGCACGGCATTTCGGGCTCTAGGCCTACTGCAACAAACCATAACTCCACGGAAGTACACGAAGCCCGACGGACTTTAAAGTACGACGTGCAACAGGATCTTGGAAAGGAAACCAATGATTACTACTATATCATTAGTCGTAAGGCCTAAAAACGCCTCCCCAATTCTGGGTAAACCCCGCGGGGTTAAGCATTACTTTATAGGTGGGGGTGGGGATTAACCAAACATCTCACAGCTCATCCTTCCCCTCCTTCCGAACCAACTTGTCCAACCTAAATTGCACCGTGACACTATTCCCAATCTCCGTCTTCCCCATCATCGACCCACTCGTCCTCTCCCCCCCAACCTCCGTCCCATACCTCCTCAAATCCTCAAACGCACCCCCACACTCCCCCACCTCCCCCACAAACAGCGGCAAAAACTCCCACACCACCGCCGGCGCGAAAAACGCTACCCCATCCTTCACATACACGGACCTCTGCTCCCCATTCCCAGGATCCATCACCCAATCCCTCATCTTAGCATTCAGCTCCTTAAACTCGATCCGCAAGACCCGGAACCCCTCTTCACTCGCGTCAAAACCGCCCGGATACGGCACCGCGTCGAAAAAGACATCGAGCTCCTTGGCTGCCCACCGCACGCCGGGGTGCATTTTCTCGGGAGAGTCGATGGGGTCGATGGGGTAGCTTTCAAAGGATAGTTGCGTGGTTGTTGAGCAGACTGTTTCGAAGGCGTCGGACCAGTGGGCCTGCGGTGGTGCGCGCGCGCCTTCCATGCGTGCTTTGAAAGCTGCTGCGGCGGGGGAGAGCGGCTTGTCGTCTGTGCCTGTTGGGATTGGGCCCTTGGATGGGTGAGAGGCTGCGTTGGGTACGTTCCCGTAGTCGATGGAGAATTTGACGTCTGCAGCGGCGATGGCGAGGGGGATGGTGGTCAGGAGGGTGAGGAGTTTCATGGTTGTCGATTGATGTTGGATTTCTTGAAGGGGAGGGAAGGTATGAGATAGATGTGAAGGCTTTCAGCAACGAGGGGGGCGCCGAATTCAGAGCAGACCCAAGACGGGGGAAAGGAGGAGAGTCACGTGCTCGAGCTCAGTGAACTTGAGGATTCGAAAGAAGTCCTAGAAAGCACCGAGAAGCGACTATATATACATAAATGACTCTTTGTGGATAATGATGTTTCTAGGCAGCGAGTCTATTGAATGGGAAGAAGAACGGGCCAGAAAAGGAAAATTTGACAATCTAGGCTACGGTCTATTTTGAGAGCTCTCCTAGTAACCAAATAGGGGCTTGGCACGTGAACATATTTTATCGATGCCTAAGAAAGATTTTATAAAACTGGCAACTCAGAGGCATTCAAGTCAAAGCAGTATACTCCGTATAGCTAGCGTCTCCACCCCCCCTCCCGCTATCTTAAATAACGTAAGGTACCTATAGGTATCTAATATAATCGCATATACTTACTCCTTAACTGCGCTGAGGTCCTATGGGAACAATTCAATTGCTTTGATATGCAGTTGAAAAGCGTGACGGCAATTGTCATACTGCGATTACATTGCTCAAAAGCCTCCTAATTCCTCTTTTTTCTAAGCATCTTTTTCTATCAGGGAGGGTTATGAATATCGGCGACAAAATTTAAAGAAATTCTTCACACGACATACACCCACACCGAATCCATCCCTCGTAGCAGCGCTGCAATGCAATGTAATGCAGTGAGAACAGATGTCCGCCCACCAGAACATCAACAAAACCTTCTCACCCAAACTCTCATCACATCCAGATTGCCTGAGTTCGAGTCCGAGTCTCACAAGTATACTCCATCCTCCCTCCATACTTCATTTCCCCGGCACACACCCATTCACTCAACGCAACCTACCACCCACCAGCTTCCTAAACGCAGCACGACCCTCCCGCAACTTATCAATCTTCATCCCCAGCCGCCATCTCTCGGTTTGCGCTTCCAGAGGCTCACCAGCAATACTCATCGCTTCTTCGTCCGACATATCGCTGATGATGATAGGCGAGAAGATTTGTTCGAGGCGGCGGATCATGTGGCGCTCGATGACTTGGACGGTGACGACGTCAATGAAGACTTTTTGCTTGACCTGGAGGGAGGACGTTAGGTGGAAGGTTGAAAGATGAAAAAGAATGGGAAGGAATGGTGTGAGAATAAGAGGAGGGTTTCTGGCTTACTTTGTATAGAGACATTAGCGACATGAGGGCTTCTTCGCTGGCGTATGACTCCATGTCTGCGTTGGAGCTCTTCGAGAAACTTGCGACTGCCTGGTGTATATCCACCGTGGTTTCCCTTTGTTTGAATACGGTCGAGGTAGTAGTAGCCCTCTCGACAGATTTTGTAAGAAGCTTTGCCTGTTCTGCCCGACGCAACTTGGTGATGGTATCGGTGTAGTAGTGGTTGTAGTTTGTTGGATGATCTTCAAGATCCTCTTTAATCTTTACAAGTTCTTCATCAGCAGCTTGTCTACGACGCTTCAGAGTATCTTCGATGATATCCCAAACCCGGTCCTGGATATCTGATGGACACTCTTCAGTCAAGAGATCCTTGAGGAAGTCAGCGCAGACACTAGCAATCCGCTCTATATGAGCGGCTGCAAACTCATGCCACCTGGACGATTGCTCCCAAAACAGCTCTCCAATAAGCAGGGGGTTGAAGTTTCCGACGAGTTCCTTTCCTCGTGTGGATTTCATCTTGGTTTGAACCCACACTAGAGCATCTGCTTTGTTCAAGGTTTCGGGTTCACTGGGCCATTGGAAGCCAGAGGCGTCGTCTGGAGTCTCGCGCTCATTCTCACTACCGCTTCCTTCGCCATCCTCCGAACCTCCACTTCTGTTGATATCATTTTCTTCGTCCTCAGAGTCAAAATCATTCGAATCCGGTTTGTTGGTGGCCATATTAGCGATGTGATATCTGCGACCATGCTTCCTTACTGCAGTTTCAAACTCAATGTTCAACGACTGAATAACAGCACGGGTCCTTCGAGAGATCGTTGTATCATTCAGAGCGTACTCAGCGCCTTGGTGAAAATAGGCCCCCTCATAGTGCCCATCGACGGCAGCCTTGCATGTCTGGTAGTATCTCATGCTCATTTCAGTCAGGAATGTCTTGCACTGTTGAGGCGTCGAACGACACTTGCCCATCAGCTTTAACGTTTGCTCGTGTGTTTCCAGCTTTCCTTCCACCTCGGCCTTTAACTTCGGTAGTTCTCGGCGAATATGCTCGAACAATAGCTGGCTCAGACGCTTCCTCAAGGCATCAATACCCACATGGTCAGGAGGTAAGACTTTGAAAACAGAACCAGCAAGCCATTTCGACTCTGACTCCTTGCGTTGCGCCAGGGTGTAGTCAGCTTCCGAAGAGTCGCGGTTTTTGATAACGTGCCATCCAAGCTTCAGATGAATGTCTAGGTTCTGTGCAAGCTCCAAAAATACCCGCTCTGAGCCTCCCTTTTCAATGCGGTCAGGCTTTGTGATGATACCCAGTGTCCGGTTGCCTTTGGGATCAACCTTCTTGACTTTCTCCAAGATTGTCTGGGTGGCATGGTGACTCCCACCAGCCACTACGGCCAAACATATTGTGCGCGGTTCGGAGATATAGCGATCGGTAATGGTGCCAACGAGGGCAACGTCTTCATCTGTAGCTCCTCCCGTAGCTGTTGCAATTAGGCCTGGAATGTCGACCACCGTGAGCTGAGGTCGGTCAGGGCCTTCTATCTCGATGCTGAGCACATCTTCTGCAAAAGTTCTGCCGAACTTTTGAAGCTTGTTGATCCCCATCACGACCATCGCCTCCTCCATTACGCCTGGCAATTCACCAAAGGTCGCAATAGATCTGTCGAACGCAACGATCGTGGCCTTTTCAGTGTCTGAGCGATTATCACCAGGAATGATTTTGATACAGAGAGAATTTGTGTCGGCCTTGCGGATGTGAATAACTGTCGCATATCGGGTGCACACATCATCATTTCTGGGGAAGGGCACTTCGGTCAGGGCTTCAAGGAGCGAGCTTTTTCCGGCTGATTGTTGACCACACACAACCATCTGGGGGAGAGAGATATCACCAGATAGGCCACATTTTCGTAGTTGCGAAATGAGGTCGAGGACAAGTCGCTGATCTTTCGATTCCAGGCTCGAGAGGGACGTAGTGAGGGCGATCTCTTGTACTGGGCCTGTTGGCGAGTGATTGGGAGTTGTAGGTCCGCCTGGTAAGCTCAAAGCGTCCTTTGGAAGCACGGATCCAGCCATTTCGTTAGAGGGTTCAAGAGTGGCGAGATTGATGGTAGAGTTGTAGATGAAGGTGAGGAAGAATTCTCAGTAGGAGTCGCGTTTGAAAGTGAATTTACCGAGGAAGACGCTAAGGTCATTTGCTTCAATTCGTGATCAGGAAAGTAGAAGCTGGTTTGAGAGTACCTTAGTGCTTCCATATTGTGAGAAGGATGAAGCTTTTAAATACCCGAGCATCAACGTCGTGCCTAAAGTGGCCACAAAGCAGGTCGCTGCGGCAAGGCTGATTCATGCAGCTTTCCAAACAAGAGAAAGAGGGATGTTGCCACACGGCATACCTACCAACAGAGAGGCCCAAGTTGTAGGCAGGAAGCTCTCACCGAGCAATGAAAAGTCTGCGAGAGTTTCACTTGAAAGAGACAGCCAACGCAGCATCATTCAAATATCCGCACGCCCCATACAACTTTTTTGCTGGAGTACTACCCCAAGCAAAGGACAGAAGGGAGCTCAAATCTTCAAGCATATCACGGGAGGCTTCCCGCAGCATCTCAAACAGATCTGGTGTGTGATTGCGGAATAAACAAACAGGCAGACAGAATCCGTCTCGGGAGAATGCATACACATATCCCAACAAATATAGGATGAAGCACACTTGCACCAGCACCTGGACGCCATTCTGCTCGATGGATCAAATTCATGTTAGTATGCTGAAGGAGGCAAAGTAATGTTTGGAGATGAAAAGCAGAAGGTGCGCGTCGTTGGAACAGAGCTTAATTGCGCCTTCCCGTAATCGTCCTTAGCGTCTCACGTGATAAATGTCGTCGCATTCGCTCCCAGTCTACATGTAAATTTTGCGAGTTGATCTAGGAGAGTTTTTATCAGTCGTTCTTTTATTGAAGATTTACCCTTAATCCGAGAATTATAGAGTTATAGCTAACGTTCCAACGCCCTGAGTTATCCTTGTTTAACCGCAGAAGCAATCTACCCGCGCACCGCGCGTATAATCTTCCACACATCCATCAATCGCCATAATACTTTATCCCGTACTTCACAAAACATTCTTAAAAATCTCCTGTCCCTCCTCCAGCTTCCGAATCTGATCCTCAAGATACTCTCTCTTGCGCTTCGACGCAGGCGGCTCGGAAGCTAGAGCTTCGGCTTGCTCGGACGTAAGGCCGTTGACGAAGATGGGCGAGAAGATCTTATCAAGACCGCGCACGATGTGACGCTCGATGACTTGCATAGTGACGTTGGCAACGAATGTCTTTTGCGAGACCTGTAAGGTAGGTAGTTAGCATGGGAACTTGGTGGTGGGAGGGGGTGGACACAGGACAGCGTTGGGTGTAATAGGGGTACGAACTTTGTAGATTGCAATGAGACAGTCCAGCGCTTCTTCACAAGAGAAGTTGTCCATGTTGGGATCAACGTTCTGCGAGTAATTGGCGACAACCTTATCAACATCGACCTTTGTAACCTGCACAGTAGTGTTATTCGGATAAGTAGTCTGCGTGGAAGTGGCACTGGCGATAGATGTCTTCAGGGCCTCCTTTTGTCTCTCTTGTCGACACTTGCTGATATTATCCGTGTAGTAATGATTGTAGTTGATGGGATAGTTACGATGATCCTCTATCAACAAAGAAAGCTCCTTCTTTGCAGCCTGTTCTCGGACTTTCAACGCATCCTGGATCCTTAACGACCAGACTCGTCTCCTTACGTCGTCCGAACACAGGTCTTCCAGGAGGTTTCTCAAGAAACTGCGGCAAAGTGCAGCGATTGTGTCTACATACTCACCTGCTAGCTTCTCCCACTTCTCCGACTGTTCCCAGAAGAGCTCTCCAATTAGGAGGGGGTTGAAATTGCCGACAAGCTCTTTACCGCGATTGCGGATAAGTGCCTTGCGGACCCAATCCAAAGCATCACTCTTGTTGAGTAGCTTTGGTTCAAGGGCTGGGGTAGTAGTGTTTCCTTCAACCTTGGAGGCTTCATCCTTGGAGGGGGCCGTCATCGGGAGTCTGTACTTGTGCCCAACGGTCTCAAATCGTTTGGCGAAATCCAGATTGAGCTTCTGGACCATGGCACGAGTTCTTCGGAGCGTAGAAGGCGACCTGACAGAAAAGTTGGGGTCGACATCGATGTGAAAATACTCAGCCTCGTAATGGCCATCCACAGCTGCCTTGCAGATTTCATGGTAATCAAGACTTAATTGGGTCAGGTAAGCCTTGCAATCGCTGCCCGTTGATCTACTCGGGCCAAGTTGGACCAGCTGGTCGCTTGAACGGACCAATGCTAAATCCAACTCCTCGCGTAGTTTTGGCAGCTCTTTCTTCACGTGTTCGAAGAGGAGGATACTGAGTCGGCGTCTCAATGCCTCAATACCCACAGACTCGGGGGGCAAGCAGCTCCAGTTCGAGGTGACAAAGAAGGAAGACTCAAACTGGTTTCTCTCTTCAAGTGAGGCATCCCTCTCATCAAACTTCCTGTTTTTCACAACATGCCATCCCAACTTGAAGAAGATGTCCTCGTTGCGGGCCAGCTCAATGTATGATTTCTCGAGTCCAGACCCTGCTGGTGGGATATCAGGTTTCGTAATGACTCCCAGCGTACGCTCTCCTTCTGGGTCGACCTCTCTGACTCTCTCGAGAATCGTCTGATTTGCATAGTCGGTGGCGGCGGAGACAACGGCGAGGCAGATAGTTCGAGGCTGTTCGATGTAGTGTTTCGTGATGCCAGCAACCAGTGCGATATCTGCTTTGGTCGTCGCCTTTGTCTCGGCTCCGATGAGACCTGGGATGTCAACGAGTGTAAGTTGTGGGCGTCCCGGACCAAATATCTCAATACTGAGAACATCGCGGGAAAAGGCTCGAGACATCACGCTAACGTCCGACTTGGTGGTTGCATCAGCCTCGGTGCCAATGCCCATTACCTTCATCGCCATGTCCATAATCCTGGGAAGCTCCGCAAAGTTGGTGATGGATTCCTCAAACGCCTTGATGTCTACCTGCTCCGTAGCTGTTCGATCAGGTCCTGGGATGACTTTAACGGTGATAGAATCAGTATTAGCAAGACGAAGACTGATCTCGCTAGCATAACGAGTACACAAGTTATCGCTGCGTGGGAGGGGGATTCCAGTCACGGCTTCGAGCACTGAACTCTTGCCTGCAGACTGATCGCCGACAACGACAATCTGAGGTAGTGAGACAGTGCCTTCAAGACCGCATTTTCGGACTCGTGCGACGGTGTCAAGTACGCGTCGCTGCTCGTCAGTCTGAAGTTCCTCCAAAGATGTATTGGTCAAATCGTCCACAGCAGCAGAAGCTGCTGTGTCCGGGGTCCTGGGAGGAGACACTCCAGGTGTAATAGTAGCTTCCGTCATCTTGTTTTGTGTTCTCTTGCTGTCGACCTGCTGATAGATCGTGTGCGAGGAGTTTGTAGGGGAAGGTGAAGTTGAAGTTGAACGCAAGGAAGATGTTGCGATATTATAGATCGAAGAAAAGGTTTAAAGGAACAAGCTTTAGCGAGAAAGTGAATTGGACGCTCGTAGAAACTTCTTCCCGTTCGAAGGTTTAGTGGATTGCTGATTTTCACCGCTCAGGTGAAAGGAGCATTGATATATGGCACTTCGACACCGTGCCTGAAATGGCCACCAAAGCAGGTCCCCGTGGCAAAGCTGAGTGATGGCCATTGGAAAGGCCCAGTGAAGAACCTCGAGGCATAATTCCAACAGATCGACCATCTCACCGAGCAGTTCAACAACAAATGCATAATATATCATGGCGCTTCCTGCAAGCCGCGGCACAGGAAAGGCACCAGTGAGTCAACAGCCAACTGAACGCAATAGATTAGGTTGAATTAAACATGCATGAATCAATAGGAACGCTTGTCAACGAAATGCATATGGAAAGGGAAGAGAGAAATGAAGTTGGAGAAGAGAGAGCCAAGCCGAGAGATTAGGCAGAATACCAACAACAGGGATACGTCAAAACTGCGGCTCCTTTCTTCCGCCACACCACCACCACCAACCAACCCCGTCAAGCTTCACATACTTAAAAGCCCCCCCTGAATAACCATAAAGTATATATTCATTCTATGATTATACTCAACCTCTAGAAAAATATCATTAGACGTACATGGTATAATCGGTGCGTATCGAATCTCGAACTCCATCCATCTACTTACTTATACCGCTTTCGCTCGCTCGCTCAATTATATGTGATAAACGTCAGGTACGTAACCAATCCTCTCAAGCGCCCGCCGAAAACAATAAACTCTCCATCATCCCACTTCCCAGCATGTCCAAAAAAGAAAACAAGGCATGAGAGATGAGATGAAACACAACACCGAAAAACGCCTGTCCTCCTTCTATATAACTAAAGCAATCTTTTTGACTCTCTTGGAGCTTAATCGTAAGCGCATGTCGTCTCTCATCGTGGTCATAGTAGTCTTCGAGCCGTCTTCGAGCCGGCAGGGATAATGGAAAGGGAAGAAAAGAGAAGAGAAGAGAAGAGGAAAATCATCTCCTCCTCCTCCCAACCCAACTCCTCCCCTTGCCCTCCTCAATACTCTCCAGGATAGTACAGCGATCCCCGCTCTGACACGGCTTACTGCGCCCCAGATTCTTATACCGCGGCCCATACGGCCCATTCACATAATGATACTGCCCCACGAACCGCCACTGCCTGAAATCCCCCAGCTCGTAGAACTTGTCGCCCCAATGCCCCTTGTACCACCACCAGCCCATCGGCGCCTTGGGATTGCAGCTAGCCGGCTGAAGCACATCTTTCATCTGGCTGATACTCAGAGAGTTAGGCATGGATTTCGCGTCTTGGTCATGCGTGATGGACGTGTTGTAATGGTACGCGACGTAGTTTAGAGCCGGGTCCCATAATGGCCCTTTATCCGTAACGTCGGCCAGCACGCCGAACGGGAGCACGTACGGATGCTTGCCCGGCGTCGCGTACATGGCGTGGCTTCCCAGCGCACTGTACAGTACCGGTCTGTTTTCTCGACCTTTTCCTTTTCCCTTTTCCACACCATTGTAAGCATATGCCAGCCCCCCACTGTGCGCGCTGAAGAACACCGCCTTTGGCACGCCGTCCACGAAGCGGATCAGCGAGTGTTCCCAATCGCCGACGTGGTTTCCGAAACGGACGTTTAGGACAGTGGTGCCCAGATTGTACGAGTAGAAGTAGAACCAGAAGGCGTCGAGGATGCCGTGTCCCTTGTCTACGAGAACTAGGTGAGCCGGCGCGGGTGAGTAGCCGCCTGGGCCGGGGAGGGCGGGACTTGTTCTCTTCTGCTTCAGCGACTTCTTTTTCGAGATGCGGCGGCGGCGAGTGGATTGGGATTGGGAGCGGAATGATGAGGAGAGGGGTGGTGCCTGTTTAGGTGCAAAGGCGTCGGGATCAAACCAAAATTCCTTTTCAATCTCTTTTGACTTTTCGTCTGTGAACTCCGTGTACGTTTCTACTTCTTCCTCCTCTTCTTCATCTTCATCTGGATAGGGAATTGGTTTGTTGTATGCACTACCCAACCAATCTGGGCGTTGTTCTACGTCGTCTTTACTATGCATAAACATGGCTTTCCCTTGATTGCCAGAATTGAGCTCATGCAAATTATGGACATTGTGCCGGGGCCTGCTCGTGTTCATCTTCGTATGGTTGAGATAGGGCGTGATGTGCGAGATGTGCTCCGAGATATCCGACGGCCAGAATTCTTCTTTGGAATACAGATGTACCAGCGGCGCATGATCCAGCACGAATTGCGGGACATCCTTCAACACCCTCTCATCACCATCCCACTCACTCGGACCCCCACCACCGCCAATAATCTCCTCCCAATCAATCCTCTCCCCGTATACATCCTCCTCATGCTCCAGCAATATTTCCTGGCCGGCCCTCTTTTTACTCCACGACTTGGCGGCAGGATCTGGATGGTAGTGGGCGAGTCCGCACAAGCCCATCCATCGACACGCCGTGCGATCTAGCCAGTGCTGCGACGTTGCGATCCAGCGCGCATCTTCGCGTGCCTCGTCGGGCTTGTGTTTATTCGGGTCGAGGTGCTTGTGCAGGGCGCTGAGGCCGGCGTAGCTGGCGATGATGAAGACGATGGCGATTAGAAAGCGTCGTAGGAAAAACATGTCCGTCTTCCTTCTAGGTCCAGTTGCCTCCAATTCCACTCCCTCTTCAACCTCCACTCTAGAAGGATAGATATTCTTCTCCCGGCTCTGCTGGAGTAAATAGTAATGGTAGTAATCGTATGGTAGGATAGATCTGGAGCTCGACGACGCCGGCGGAGCTGGTGTTGGGGGCTGTTTCAGCAGGACATGAAGAAGGGCTCAGCGAAGGGATGTTCGACACAGTCGAATGGAAGGGAGGAAATAGAGCAAGTAATGGGTGCCGACTACCTTATGGGATCCATGATACTATGACTAGAACAGGACGGTAAGGGCCACACAGGAACAAAGAGACGGAGGTTGGTGCTGATAAATCGGCACCGTCAATAATCATGAATAATGGCATACCTTGCCCATACGAGTCCTCGGGCTGCTTGATACAGTAAATGCATTGCATCCCGAAGTATCCGTATCCGCCGGTTTAGGAGTTCTTGATCGCCGCCAGCCAATACCTGCACATGGTGGACCGCAGCTGGGAATGTGATTCGATAAGGGTGTTTAGGGTTCCGCAGATGCCGGTTCGAGACCTGACGGTGGGTGGAGGCACTGGAGGGGTGGTTGATGACATGGCTGGCATAAATAAGGTACATCGTCAACGTGGAGCATAACAGTGGACTTGACCCGGATATGTGTATACCATCATTGTTGATACGAGTTCTGTATAAGCTCACTTTATGCTATGATTCTACTTCTACTAAGTTAGAGTTCTATCCCTTCTATACCCCATTGTGCCTGTTGATCAGGAGAGAATCCCAATATTTGGTGCGGCGGTGAGCATGACAGGGAATACGATAGGCTTGTTATCGCTGCAGTATCATCGATTTGCACTATCGCCGTAGTGCGAGCCTCACCTCCTCACCCGCAGATGCATGCGTGTTGGCTTTTCATCCCTACGGAGGTACTTCATATCACCGACGAAGCAATGCTTAAAGGTTAATCACCAGACACTATATATATTTCCTTGATCTACCATCAGGATTTAAAAGAGAAGTATTACTTGCATACCCGGGTACACAAAGTATATTGTTTAGATATCAGATCGAGTTTATCGACTTATGAATCATGAATCATCATTCCAAGCAGATCTACGAGTCAAGGAATATCTAGTGATTATGCCATGCATGTATATACGAAGTACGAAGTACGAAGTATATGATATAAATCACTCCGCATTCTGAGTCATACGCCACGGCAAAATTGTCGAGGTTTTCTTTGCATAGTAATCGCACTTTTTGCGTTAGTAACCCTTCTCATCCCGACATATCCGGAGAGGGGAAGAGAGCACGCGACATAACGACGGTACACTTTCTCGTTTTCGGTCTTGCGGGTTTAGTGTTCGGACTTAGTGGAGACGGGTGTTGCCGTGTTATTGGATGAGGTGAGGGGTTGGGAACGGAGGCCTTTCCGGATGGGTAGGTGGGATTATGTATGCTATGGTATGGTATGGTTCGATTGAGATTCGAAATTGAGAAAGAGGGAGCCGTTTCTTCCTTACATTATTAATTATGTTGATAGAAAAAACTGTTTGCGCGCACATGTATTATGTTTGGTCACTGCTAGTGCGGTCAAGAACAGAAAGGCCTATGTTTGATACATCGTGCGCGAATCTCAGGGGAGGATATCATCTAGGCGTTTCTTCCAAAGTCTGGTCTTGATATTTATCTGCATGTATGTGCAATTATTCTCTACGTTCTATTAATTCGCATTTCCTGACAAAGCCGTTTTTGCTGTCAAATCATCCTCTGCTATCAAGTTACTGCTACCTATTGTTGACTCTTCTTTACCACTCGTACAACAATGATGTTGAAAACCTCTATTTTACACCTAAACATTACCTCGAATTCCTTTTTATCTACGTTCAAAAGCACTTGTTTCTCACGTCACTTCCACATAGCAAAGTACGTAGTACGCAATGTTTATCCAGCCGACTAACATGAAACGATTCCTCACTAAGCCAATATATATTAACCAACTATCTTTATGTAGTAGGTCAAACTTTCCAAGTTAGAGTAATCTAAAACAGTAGCTAGTCATGACCCTGCCATGCAATCATTCAAGTATAAAAGAAACAAGCTGAACAAAAAAAGTTTCCTTCTATCACGACCCTTAAATTAGTCAACTCCCTAGCTTAGAACTAAGATAAATGATCCTAAAGGTAGTAAGTTAGAGCTTCCCTAAGTTTCCAGCCTATAATATATTAATATATTTGTCGGTGTTGAACTACGAGCGATATAATGGATATATGAGAGAGGAGTGCGCTAGCATAAGAGGTCATATAGTAATATATTATGTAAAGGTTAAGGAATGAAATATGCCACGTTGTAGAGTTTTATATAATAGTATGCTTATATAAGCAGCTATTTCTAATATACCCCCTTGCTATAAATAGTACCCTTAAGCCTTATTAACTCCTATAATACTATAATATAGCTCTTACGTCTCTAATATAAGAGTTTAGATACTTTATAGAACCTAAATCCTATATTATAGTATAAGAGTACCTATTATTAACCTTTAAAATCGTTTCTAGCGCCCTAAAATATGCCTTTTAATATTGCCGTACTAAAATCGAATTGCTATATTAAAATCGCTTAAATTAGTACTATAAGTAATAAGTGAGCGTTTATACCTTATATCTTAGGCCTATCCAGCTAATAAACTTAGTAAATAAGTCTTTAGTTAAAGCTTTTATAAGTATATCTACGATTTACTCCTTCCTTTCTATATACTAAATTATAAGCTTCTACTCTTAGACTATATCTTTTTAAATAAAGAAGTATCATAGGAGTATATGCTTAGCCTTATTATAAAACTTTATTACCTTTATAAGCTTAATCGCAGGTATATTATTAATGTAAATTATAAGTAGAAGTTTTAAGTTAATTCTTAAATCTTAAGCTACTTTCTCTATCTATACTATCTCTTTTACTCCTTTATTTACAGTTATAATCTCTACTTCTATAGAGCTTTATACTATACTCTTTTATCTATTTACAGCCTAAGTTATTATATCCCTAAACTATAAAATAGTATACCTATTGGTATCACAGGGGTGATCACTTAATACTAGCTAGTAAGACTTGATCTAGGGTTATAGTAGTAATATATAAGGGGAGAAGAGGTTATCCCCAACTATAGGCCTTAGAGGTTAAGCCTCTGCAGCAGCTTAGTCATCATGCGCTAAGGTCATGTGACTATATATCCTGATACTAGCAAACTCTCTTTTATGCCTAGATTGCCTATTTGGGATAGGTGATAAGCAAGATTCCTCTATATCTACTATTGCTAGTATAATATAGATCTCACTTTATAAAATCGTACTATATAATATATCGCCCAAAATCATGTACCTAATACTTAATAAATAGCAGCTAATTAAATCCCTAAAACATATAAACTTCTATTAGTACTTCTACAGTTACGCTAGCGGCCGCAACTAATAAGGAACTAATAAAGAAGTATTCTTACGAGTGCTTAGAATTAGTAGCAAAAGCTCGTAAGATACGTTTTAGAATCGTCTCAAATAGGCCTAGACTATAACTCTATATACAGCTCTATAGACTCCTATATATCCCTCTTTACCTATCCTTCAATCCGAATTATAAGGGCATTTGTATCGATAAAGGTCTCTAGGGCCTTATTTAGGCTCGACTTCATTATAGTATCTACTAGGTTATCTTATCCGTTGATCTAGTAGATCTTATAGATCTCCTAATACTTATAGGATTTATAAAGTACTATAATATTAATCATAAGGCACTTCTCCTTTATTATCCCAAGCTTTATAAGATACTTATATAGCAAGTAGGAGTCTATATAGATAATTACTAGGACTATAGGAAGTCCAAGCTATATAGTAATGATCTTAAGAGTAGTACTAATTGCAATAGTAATATCTATGCCTACTACTATTCTATAGATCTTAGACGCTAGAACGCTTCTTATAATACGTTTACTCTTAGTCGAACTCTAATAGATTAGGTTACTATTAACTATAAATCTATCCTCTTCTATTGCTTTATTCGTAATCATAATAATATATTTAAGCTAGGAACTCAAATCTTTATTATTTATAAACGAGCTATTAATAAATACGTAGAGTTTAATATTCCGTAGGTCTAGTATAATATAATCAAGGCCTTAATCAAGTTGCTATATCTGCCATTTAAGGCACTTATTAAGCTGTACTATATCTTCCCTACTAGGGTCTTAGTATTATACTACTACTAATAGATCGAACATAGCCTCTAGCTAGCAAATTAAGGCAATATAAGCTCTATAAGCTCGCTACTAGATATAGATCTACTTGAAATTATTAGATTTAGTATTAATTAGATCGATCTTCTTCCCTTGCTCTTTCTATTATAGTAAGATCCTACTATTGCTTATAGTAAGTACATATCTATTGAAAATTATAGGGGCCTTTAGCATCAACTTCTCTTTAGGTTTCGCGCTCAATTTAGCCTTTACTAGCTTATCTTCCTTATACTAGGCAAATGTATCATCTACTAAGATAATCGTATCATCTATCTACATTCCTATAATCCTAAATTATTCTTTTATCATTATGATTAGGAAGTATAGGTCATATATAAAGGTTATTATTACGAGTTTCTTCTTATAGTAAGAGTTATATATTACGAACTAGTAGGTTCCTGCCTCGGGCACTCTATATAGGGGTTTAATAACTCTAATAATAGTGTTTTTAGGGAATCGGTAATGAAACTAGTATAGTAAATATACTAAGATAATTCGAGTTAGCTCTAATATTAATTACGTATAAGCTTAAGTAATATCACGAAGCTATAGCTCTAGCTTGCGATATCCTAAGAGCTTTCTTCCTAATAGGGTTAGAGCTATAATGATTCTCTAGCTTACTCTCTAGATTATTAGGGATTATATTAAAATAGCTTCCTTTCTTCGATTATTAAATCCTTAAATAATAAGCCTCGATTTCTTAAAGAGGGAGTCTATTACCTTCCTTTTGATCTTATTAATAACTTAAGAGTTGAAGATGTATATATAGCTATAAATCATAATATCATAAGTTAAAAATTCAAAGATTCCTCTGCCTAGTAATCCCTCAAATTCGTTATTATCTAAGGCCTCAAATAGTGCCCTAAGAGTAGTAATCTTACCTTCTCTTTATAGCTTATAAGAGAGTTCGAGATCAGCTACCTTTTTGTAGATGAGAAACACTATAGCAATAGTACTATTTAGGCCTATTATTATGGCAAAGTTATAGTCTAGATTGCCTATGAAATTAATGTTTTTAATTGCTTTTAGCTTATTCTTAGAGCCTTTAGGGCGACTTCTATCTCGCTTCTAGAGCTCTAAATGCTCGATCTAAGGCCCTAGCTAGGGCTTAAGTTGAGGCTTAAGATATAGACTACTCTTAGGGGCTATTACTATTACTCCTTGATTAATATCATCGCTTTTGTCGTCGAAGAACTAGCGAACTAATATAGATCTAAAGCTTGTAGGACCTGCTAGCATTTATATAATATAGTTCTCTCCCTCGATTCTAATAAGTTTAAATAGGCTTGTCTAACCGTACTTTTCGTAGTAAACGCGAACGTCTAATTGTAATAGTAGTAATAATATAGTACTTGTATTAGGGCCATTTTGAGTTGCTAGTGCCTCCTAGACCTAGCGTTTAGCTCGAAGCTTCTATAACTCCTTAGTTACTTTCTAAATAGCTTTAGCTCGTCGAATAATACTAGGGGAGAAGACTATATTATCTATTATCCTAGGATATACTCTAAAGACGAGCAAAGTTAGGATAATCCTATTAGGGCCTACCGAATCGTTAATTGCTTTTACTACTATTTATAAGATAGCTTCTTAAGATAAATTACTACCTAAATCGTTATTAAGGATCTAGAAGACTCGTCGAAGTAGTATATAGTAGTATTCTACCTTTCTAATACTATTATGCGATTCTATAGGTACTTCCTTAACCTATATTAATATTATCTTTATATTTTGCCTAAATTCTACTAAAGCAAAATTAGTACTAGCGTTATGGACTACGAGATCTAGGGGTCCCTAATAGACATTAATCTAGTATATTCTTAGAGTGTCTTAAGCGTATTTTATAGATATATTATCTAGGAAATAAGCTACTTAGAAGGAGGTTACTATATCAATGACCTAAAGGACTGCCTTACTATCGATATAAAGTATATTAATAATAATCTTAGAATTGAAGACTAGATTATTACTTAGCATAAACTTAAATCTTCTAGGAGCTTTCTAGTACATCTAGTACTAGTAGTAGTACTTTATAATAGTCTGAATTACCTCTGATTCAGTATCGTATCTAGCTTGCTAGAGTACTCGAACTAATCGAGGCACTAATAGGTACCTAAATCGTCAATACAATTAGCGCAATTTAGTCTTAGTAAGCAAACTCCAAGTAATGCTTTATTCTAGATAATGTAGTAGCATCTAAGGGTATTCCTAATTGTATACAATTAGGATATATCGATCGCCTTAGACTAGTACGTTCTAGAGGTTATTAAGTCGGACATTTAAGCAGTCTATATCTTAGATATATAGCAAAAATAGAGTAGCTATAGGGACTACATAGAATATAATTAGTCCGATTAGGATTAGCATAATGATAGTACCCTTAGAGGTTACTTTTCCTTTACTAAAACGAATGCTCTACTAGCCTACTATTAAATCATTAAGCTTGATACTTCAATCGAGCTTCTATAGGGCCTAGAATTGAGGTTCGCTAATAGTAGACACTCTAGATATACTGCTATTAGGCATAATGCCCCGGAAAATATTAGAATTATAATAAGTCTCAAAAGTATATAATAACAAATCATTAATCTTACTACTCTCATTAGTAGGATACAGTTTAGATACTTTGATAGGCGTTTTAGTAGGCGTTTTTATAAGCGTTTCGCTTAGCAATAAGCTTCTTAAGACGGTCTCAAGTTGCTTTCTAGTACTCTAATTAGTCAAGTAGATACTAGAGTTATTAGACTTCTCTAATATATTGCACTTTATGAAAGTATAATATACTAATTAGTTGTTCAAAATTGCTACTACTTAGAAGTAGTTATCCTCATTATACTTATTAAAGTAATACTTACTAAAGTTTATATCATCCTTGATATTAAGGTTATTAATATCTTCTATAATACTACTAGGCTTATCTATAATGCTATTAACGCCTTCCTGCTCTACTAGGAAGCTCTAGTAGTAAGCAACCGATTAGGAATAGCTTCGATTAGGGAGGGGATTTTGCTCTTTGAACTTAGTAAATAAAGCCTAGTACTCCTCTACTAGGTACTTCGTAGACTAGTATCCTAGCTTCCTGTAGATATAGTACTTCTTCTATAATAATAATAATAAAGATCTATTATTGCCTTAGAAAGGTCTACCTTTAAAGCTAGCTCTTGAGTTATTACTACCTTACTAGCCTCCTCTACCTCTATATTTGCAGTTAAGGAAGTTAATATCATAAAGATTAGTAATAGTAATATGACTATCTAATTTGAATTGATTAATCAAGACCTTCAATTATAGAGAGTTACTAATCGTAGACCTTAATTGACTATAAACTGCCTTAAAAGAGTGTCCTAGGGCTATAAAGGCAAGATCGCACTTAGTAATACTATGACATAAAGTAATAAGCTAATTTCGAATAGTTATATCTTAATGATATTCTATAGGCAATATAATCTATAATATGATAAGCTTCTTGAAGAGTATTTCTAGATACTAGGGGATAGATTTACTAGTATTTACATATATAATACTTGCTAGTATTATCGCTTCCTACTTGCTCATATAGAATTACTATATCTCTTCTATCTTAAAGTATATCTTGATCTTCTTTACTATTATATTAAAGTCGTAGCCTTAGCTAGAGACATATCTATAATAGTAATCTTGAGCCTATCCCTTTAATATTATCAGTATAGCTTTATTATAGTACTTATTTGGAAGCCTAATATTAATATATACTTTGTAGAAGATTTAAAGCTTATCTTATATATTCTCATAGATTTTACTACTATACTTCTTATCTTTAGTATAGAACTTTAATAGATTTGCAAGCTTTAATATAAGTTTATTAAGAGTAATATTATCTATACTAGTAATAGATCGCAAGGGACTAGTACTAGTAGCATTTATAGTACCTAGGTTACCTCTATTTATTTTACCGCAATTATTTCGATATAGTATATTATTATTATCTTAGGAATTATATTAATTCTAGTAAGCCTTCTCCTCCTTATACTCTTGCTATTCTATATCTATATTTATAGAAGCATATTATAGATCATATACTTCTAGGGCGCCTAGTAGCTTGACTTATTATCAATCTACTAGTTGCTTCGCTTTAATAGCTTTAGCTCGTTTTCGCAATCGTATATTATACTAGGCGTTTAATTCAAGAGGTTCGTGATTCGATAGAGTAGGTAATCTAGTATAAGATCGATCTAGGGCAATAGAAGCTAGGGGAAGAGACCTAGTTATTAATACTTCTTTATAGATATCTCTCTTAAAAGCTAGGTTATGATAAGAGTTGAATTCTTTATTAGTCCCTATCTGCTTATTAATCTTAGTAGTAGACTATTAGCTCTACTCTTCTTCTATAATAGTATCAAGTAGTCCTTCTACGATTCTCCCTCCTTCTTCTCTTTTAAGAATAAGCTTAATAAAGACTCTATAGGCTCGTAATATATCCCGAAAATCCTATACAATTTAGGCTCTACCTATCTAGAATATATCTTATATCTAGCCCTTAAAGTCTTCCCTAAATGCAGTCTATAGCACGTTATTAGTATATTATTACTTCTTCCAAATTGCTATTTTGTAGATAAGGAAAGTAATAATTGCTTTAAGGGTAATCTCTTCGTCTTTCAAGGGATCAATTATCTTTCTCTATAAGGGATAGGTAACTTAATTGTCATATCGCTTTAGAATAGAGATTATAGTCGCTATTATTACGTTTATATTATCATTTTAGTTCAATCTAGGTATCAAACGCAAATAAAAAGGAGTTAGAAGACAAGCGATTTAAAATAGGAGCGAAAAGGAGTCAGAAGACTAGCGATTCGCTAGGGCGTATTATAGAGATTAGGATTATTCTACATGATAGATGCTTCTTCCTAATAAGAATGCTAATAAAGTAAAGATATAGACTCGGAACCACAGGCTCATCATCGCTCTCCTTTAGCATATGATGATAGACCTTCGGCCTATATACTGCCAATAATATTATATAATAAAGTTTTTAAAAAAAATTTTTTTAATAATAGT
>QGMI01000130.1:0-59616 GCA_007821535.1 Lachnellula occidentalis | reverse complement strand
TTACTATTAAGTTTATTTAATAGTCATTTACTTCACATTTTAGTATAAGTCCTACTAAGATTCTTATACTTTATCTATACTAATATTATATTTAGATAATAAACATATTAATATTAGTTTTAGTATAAGGTTTAAAGGTTCTAATACTTTAATAAGATATTATAATAGTATATTAAGTAATAAATATATTCCTTAAAAATCTTAGTATCATTTTTATACTAATCTTACTATTAGATTTCTATAACATTCTTAATTTTACTAACTTCCTTTTTGAATTTATTTGATTTAATTTTATTAATGCTATTAATTACATTATCATTTTTAGCTTTAGCCCTTCTTAGTTCTTATTTACCTAGTATATACTTTAAAGATTGTCATTTGATTTAGTATTAATTTTTATACTAGAAAATGAATAATATGCTTACTTAGTTATAATATTTTAACTTTATATAAATCTAAATTTCTAAAACTTTCTAAGTCTATTTTATTAAAGTCTAGCATATTTTCTAACTTCTTTTAATACTATTATAGTAAGTCTATTATCAATATAGTAATAAGGATATAATGTTAAAATAGAGTAGAGGAGTTTATGATATTATTACTAGCTTTTTGTTTAGGGATTACTAGCTCGTTTGCTAGCTCTAGTCTAGAAAGACCTTAAACTTCTTCCCTTTATTAGAGTATTCTAGGTTTAGATATCTTCCTATTCTTTTATTAATAGTACTATTATTAACCTTTCTAGTTCTTGATATTATTAGATATACTTTATGCTTAGCTTGAATGTTCTAGGTTTAGAAGTTCTCCTAATTCTCTTATTAATCATTTTATTACTAATACTTCTAATTTTAATAACTTCTAATATATTAAGTCTAATTTAAATGCCTTTGCATATTATTATAAGAAGTACTACTTACAAGTAAATACTTTCTTCTACTTATTAGAAAGCCTTCTTCTATAAGCTATTACTATTACAATTCTTATAGTAAGCTTTAGCTCTTAGTTATTATCTTAACTTAGACTTCTAATACTATTATTAGCTTTAAAGTAGGTTAGTTTAATTATTATTTATATATAGTAAGTTTCTATATCTAACCTTTCTAATTTATTACTAATATCTTAAATTAGCGTTTTAAGAAGTATTCTAAATATTCCTATACTTTATATTCTTTACTTTTATATTAAAAGTACCTAGTAGGTATTAGGAAGGTAGTATCTAATATTTATATCTTAAGGAAAGCTATAATCTAATCTCTACTAGAACTTCTTAGTATTTTATTATTATTATTATTATCTTTATGCTTTTATTATTCCTACTTCTATTTATTAACTTTATATAAAATCTTGACTTTGCTATTCTTCTAATATCTAAGCTTTCTTAAAACTATTTAATATAGTTATTACTATCTTTTTACTAATAGTATATTATTATTAAAGGAATCTCTATCTAAGTTTATATAATGCTATTCTACTAACTACTAACTTACTTATACTTTATCTAAAAGTAATAATAATAGTAATAATAGTAGTAGGATGCTACTATTATTATTATTAGAATAGCTACCTATTATAAACTTTGCTTTTTCTTATTTTTAACTTTTATATATCTTTTTTATTTTCTTTTTATCTATCTTCCTTTCCTTTAACTTTATAGCTTTAGAATTTTTATTATAAAACTACTAATAATTATCCTTATATAGAACTTTAAGAAAGGTGTCTTTTTTAGATAAGTTAAAATAATAAAGATTATCCTACTTTAGCTATTACTTAAGATGCGACTAGCTTTAGTATTTTAGTTTTATATATACTTTTTCTAATATGATTATTATTCTAATTGAAAATCTTATACCTCTTATACCTTTAGCATTAATAGTATAAGAGCTAATACCTTCTTAAAAGGACCTTATAGATATATTATATTATTATATTAGTAATAGGCTAAGGTACTTCCTATCTTGTATAAAGGTGTCTAGGCTTTACTATAATTACTATATTATTAAAAAGAAGTTATAAAAGCTTGTATATAGACCTTATCCCTTATAGAATAATATATGACTTATCTTAAGTCTATTTTATTACATTGTTTAAATAATTGTTTAGTATTAGATGTCTTATAATAGTACTACGACTATATAGTTGATATTGGTCTAGCGGTTCTTTCTATAATAACTTGTCTATTGTTTCTAAATCTGACTTTATAAATGCTATATTACTATTGCTATAGAACTATCTATCCTATTAAAAGAATAGCTTTAGCTTGTTTATAGAGACCATTTCTCTTAATTCCGCTTTATTATTATCAAGCTTCTTTAACTTAAAGTAACCTTTATCAATATTGGCTTCCTTGATTTAGTATAGTTCTAGCTAGCGAAAGTTAAGCTTTATTGCGTTTAATATATTAATCTTCTAAGTTGAATCCTATTATAGTATAATGTCTCTAACTTTAAATAGTCTAGTACGTAGGCTATGTTTTAAGTCTTATACTTCTTTCTTTTCTTAGTATTTCTAAGTTTTCTATAATCAGGCTTCTATAATATCTTTATCTTATAATTAGAACTAGCGTGCTCTAAGCCTAATTAGATTGTTACGGTCCTTGACTTCTTCTTATATAAAGAGATATTGCTATATTATTATAGTAGATTTGATTAGTAGTATAGCTTCTTATCTACTTGCTATATAGAATAGAGTTAACCTTATTAATACTAATATAGTTGTCCGTTCTATAAGAAGAACTATAAGGATATTATCTAGCTATAGACTATCTATCTTTACTAGCGCATTTTTGATTAGGCTATATCTATATTTGATTTGGCTAGTAGCGCGCGCATTATAGGAGCTAATGATAATTCTATTAACTTCTATTTTATTTAGAAGCTTAATAATTTCAGCTTTGAATTCTCTACTACTATTAATTTATAGTCTATTAAATAGTCTATGTTTATAAATTACTTCTTCTTATATAAACTTTACTACGCTTATAGCGTCTTTATTAGCAAGTGCCCTAGCTTTAGAGTATCTAGAGAGGTTATCCTTAGTAATAATAAGATATGTTTTACTTTTCTTAAATAGTATAAAAGTGATATTAATATCCTAGCATTTAAATATTTTATTAGTAGTCTAAGGAAATAAAGCTTCTTCTAATTAATGTATTAACCTAAATTAGCATTCTAGGCATATTTTAAGGTAGCGCTTAATATCTATATAGATTCTATCCTAAAAGTATTAAGTAGCGATTCTAGTATAGATGCTCTTATAATCTTTATATCTTGTTTTATTATATATTTCTTTTAGAATTTATCTCTTCATTTTAAGCTTATCTATTATAAGCCTTATAAGATACCCTTTTCTAGGTAACTTCTATAGCTTATAGTAGTAAACTATAAAATAAGATGCCTTTTTCTTAAATGCTTAGAACTATGCCAGGTTTATGTCTTTTAGTTTCTTAAAGGTTATTAGAAACCTTCTTACTTTAAGGTAGAATTTACTATATTTATATATTAAGAAAGGTTAGTTATTATTAGCTTTAGGAGCATTAGGAGTATTATCTATACTAAAATCTATTTCTTCTTCTAGTCGCTTCTAATGCTCTTATATTTCTTTTTTAATCTAATACTAAACTAGATAAAGGTAGGTTTTATCTTACCTCTTATTAGAGTCTAGCCTAGTATCTAATACGTCTAAGACTTTACTTTCCTCTTCCTTTATAGTAACTAGTACGATCTTTATTACTTTAAGTTCTACTAAGATCTAGTTATTAATATCCTTATTAGAAGTATTTAAATCGTTAGAATAGAATAGTTGTCTTAATAAAGTATCTACTATAATATAAGTGCTTCTAGTAATATAGTAGACTTTAAAGTTAAAGAGGCGAATCTAAGCTAACTAGCAAGTAATAAGAGTATTTAGGTAGTCTATAACACTTCTATTTAGTTATGCTATAAGTATATTAGTATTGATTTCTAAGATAAAGTATATTCCTATAAGCTAAACTTATAGTTTCTTTAAGATCTTAAATACTCTATATGCTTCTTATTTAGTAGTATTATAGTTTTACTTTATATAGTTCTAATTACTACTCTTATACTATATAGGGCGTACCTTCTTACTTATAAGGTCTTATTAGCCTAGGTAGCCTCCTTATCCTTTAATGCTAGCATCTATTAAAATAATAATATCAGGTACTTTATCTAAGTAGTTAATATAAATAAGTATTAAAAAGGTAGATAGTATATATTATAGCTTTTTTATAGTAATACTATAAACTTTAGGATCTTAGTAGAATGTGATATTCTTCTTAAAGAGCCTATAGATAGGCTTATAAATTATTATATACCTTTTAATCTAGATATAGAAGTAGCTTATTATTCTTAAGAATCGTTTTACCTCTATAACGCTCTTATATTTCTCTTATTTTAAGATCTTTTAGACCTTTAAGGCTAAGGGTTCCTTACCTTTAAAGTTATAAATAAAGCCTACTATATTAAGGCTATTTATATAGAATTTAGACTTTTCCTTAATAGTAGTTCCTACTTGCTTTAAGACTTTAAGTGATCTATTAATATTATAGATATACTTAAATATAAATTGCTTTATACTTAGGAATTATAGGATTTCTTCTTTATTATAGTTAGTATAGAGTCTCTTAATACCTATATCATCTATAAAGGGAATTGCTATAGTTAGTATAAGCTTGTTAAAGATAAATATTATAGTTTATATAAACTAGGCTATAGAATTTATTACTCCTATTAGTAGTCTAGTATTTTAGACTAGTCTAATAGGTGTAAAGAATGCTATTATATTTTAACTCTTCTTATATAATACTTAATTATCATACCTAGAGAATATATCGATTAGTATTGCCTATATACATTTTATAAATACTTCTAAATATTTATTAATAAAGGGAGGTAAATTAGTATCTTATATTATTATTATATTTAACTTTATTATAGAATTAATTAATTAGTAGGTTTTAGGTTACTTCTTTACAACTAAGAATTATAGGTTTTAGTATAGTTTATTATAATACTTAATCACGCCTTATTCTAGGCGTTCTTATAGCATTTAGATTACTATTAGTAATAGTACTTAGGGATATAGAAAGTTAGTAGCCTATTAAGCTTTATGCTTAATAACGTTTAATATAATAGGTAGTAAAACGTTCTTATAGAAGATTCTATATTAGGTCTAGTTAAAGGCAATCGCCTTCTCTTATACTACTAGTACTTCTTTTAGATATTATTACTTGATAGGCTATAGACCTTATATAATATCTAGTCTTTTTAGGTTCTCTTTAGTTAATTGCAATCCTTTAGAGATGTCTGCAAATCAAGGAATTATATAGTCCTTAAATTCCTTAATATGCTCTTAAGGAGTATTATATGCCTTTAACTATTTATACTAGTCTTTTCTTCTACTAGGTACCTTCCTATTACTTTAATCTTAGTTAATAGGCTTAACCTTCTTATCTTTAGTCTTATATATAGTATTAATCTTAGTAGTTATTTATTAGAACTATTACTTAAGCTTATATTTTATAGCGATTCTATTTACTTTAGCTTATAGAAGTCTATTCTTATAGATTATCCCTTTATTAATAATCCTTTTATAATATAGCTTATTAAAGAAGATACCTTCTTATATAAGGTCTAGTACTATTTCTATAAAATTGAAAATGCTTTTGATCTAGTCTTATCCTTCTACGAGCTATAGATTAGGTTGCTACTAGCTTATAGGATTTTATAGTACTAGGTTTATTATAACTCTAAATTGGCAATTTTGATTAAATAGGTACTATTTGCAAACTATCCTTATAGGCATAAATAGGGCCTTAGGATAGTATTATTATAGATATCTATTAATTTATTCCTAGCTAGTAATAGAGAAGATATTAATGTCTTATCTTTTATAGGCTACTAAGGCATTCTTATACTTATTATATAAAGTCTTTAGCTCTTCCTTAATCTTTATAGCTTAATCTAGTACCTATTTAGTAATATTATTACAAAGTTCTTAAATGATTTGATCTAAAAAACTTGCTTTTTTATTATGTATTTAGTAGCAAGTAAGGTATTTATATTCTTTTCCTAGTTTAAATTGCTTATATAGCTAGTCGACTTCTATAGCCTCTAGATAGTTAACTTTTATATTAGCAACTTTAGTATTAGTATTATCTTAATAGCTAAAGTTACCTTTTAGTTGCTAATCTAAGTCTAAGTCTTTAGATTTGCTAGGTAATATGATTATTCTAGATAAGTCCTTATCCTTCTTAAGCTCTATTGCTTTATTAGTAATAAATTAGGTAATGTCTCCTATTTTAAAGTTAACTAGTAGACTTATAATAGGTCTACCTATACTATCTTAAGGATAGTAAAAGCTTACTCTAGCTTATTAGAAGAAAGGCATCCTTAAGATAACTTTCTTAGCCTTATAAAGGATGATATAAAACTAGGAGCGTATAATTATATTTCTAATTACTATTATGATATTATCTATAAATCTTAGGAATCTGCTTTGACTTCTTATAATACTAGTCATTTATATCTTATAATCTAGAGTAAAGGTGACTTGAGCCTTAGATATAGTAGTAGTACTTATTATATTAACTTTAGCTCTACTATCTAGGGTTATATAGTAATCTATTACTTTATTTTATCCTTTAATAGTAATTATCACCTTTAGCATAAAAGAGATATAATAAGTAAATCCTATAAATTCTATTAAGTTAACTTCTATAGATTCTACTTTCTAATAAGTAAAATTCTTAATCCTAACTAGTCTTATTAGTTTCTTATAGTAGGTAAAGTTTAGGATATTAGCCTTAATAGGTATCTTCTTTATTTTCTAGTTAATCTTCCTTTCTATTAAGCTTTTATCTAGCGTTTTCTTATTTATTAGACCTAATCCTATAATGAGATTTTTAATATTAATACCTAGTTCTAGTAGTCTAATAGGCATTTATACCTAGGCTTTAAATAATAACTCTTCTATAATCCTTATAGCTTTTAGCGCCTTTTATACCTTAGCTTGTTTTATAGCATAAGTTGCTTTTAGAACCTTTAATTAATTATCTCCTTTATTATCTACTATTTATATATTAGATAAGTCGTTTACTTCCTTATCCTTTATAGAATGCTTTTCTTTTCTAGGTTTAGTAGATACTACTACTAGCTTAGGTTTTGCTTATAGTAGTCTATTATCTAGTACGTTAATAATAATACTATTTTACGGCTTAGGCTTAAGTTTAGGCAACTTCGTTCTAGCTAGCTAGGCCTATTCTTATAGCTTCTCCTAAAGCGTCTTATTTGGCTTTTAGGGCTTCTTCTTTTAAATTGTCTTACCTAGGACCGGCTTTACTACTACTCTCCTTTCTATTAAGAGATTCTAGATTTTAGTAGTACTTTCTTCTATTAGGATCTAGGTTTCTAGTGCCTCCTTATTTTTA
Source organism: Lachnellula occidentalis (assembly GCA_007821535.1). Lineage (NCBI taxonomy): Eukaryota > Fungi > Ascomycota > Leotiomycetes > Helotiales > Lachnaceae > Lachnellula > Lachnellula occidentalis. The sequence goes on along the minus strand of QGMI01000130.1, from coordinate 52,172 downwards.
GGAACCTCCTATACTTTAATATTTATAACTTCTATTATGACTTCCTTATTAAATAGTACTACTTAAGCTACCTTCTAAGTATTAGCGATACTGCCTATAGACTTATCATTTATACCTAATCTTATAAGTACTTAAAAGCGCTATGATTAATTAGGATTAAGCTAGATTGGCTTTAAATTAGCTTTATCCTTAGGCTATAGTCTAAGATAGATTTTTATTATATTAGAAAGGTCCCTAGGGTTCTTCCTTTTTTCATAGATAATTCTTAATCTATAAAATACCTAGTAGTCCTAATATTAGTTCTACTATTAATACTTTAGCTAGGGTTGTATTCCTAGTAAAATTTTATTTAGGTATTATTAATATTTAGCAAAATCCGCTTTCTATATGTAGCCTGCCTATACTAGTACCGCTAGCATATTAGATATACCTTCCTTTAAAGCATTAAGTAGAAGCTTATTAATTTCAACTATTATAGGCTACTTATAGATTTAGTCTATAATTATTTAGTTAATATAGAGCGATTTGAGCCTATCTATAATATCTTCTAGCTCCTTTTTAGAAATGCTATCTATTATCTAATTCTATAGTTATCTATCATCTTATAGTATATTATAAAGTAGTACTAGCCCTTTTGCTTTCTTAGTTTCCTTAGGTTAATATAGAATGGATTAGACTAGTAAGTAAATTAAGGCTACCTCTTTACTTAACTAATATAGTAATATTGCTATTAACTACTTATCTAGGCGTTAACTAATTTCTTTAATATTAGTAATATCCTTTTTAATATAACTATATACCTATTTAAATTCTTATATGTGTTTTTAACTATATTTAGATTCCTTATAGGTATACTTTATTACTTTATTTTAAAGGTTTTATAAAAGTCTTTAGAAGAACTTTATTATTATTTAGTAGTTAGTTAACCTAACTTTTTAAGGTAATCCTATGACTATATTATTAAATTCTTAGTAGTAAGTCTAGATCTATATCTTTAAAATAGTCTTTATTATTCTTTAAAAGGTTTAAATAACTTAATCTAAATAACTAATAATATACTTTATCTAATTAGCATTACTAGCTTGATGCTCTTTATAAAGGATTTCTTAAAAGTTTTTCTAGCTCTTTATTGTTTTAGTAAGTCGCTTTACATTTTAAGCGATTTAGGAATCTATATACTAAATAGCCTAGTCGATCTTCTTATTAGAATGCTTAACTTTATAAGTCTTAAAGTATTATTCTAAAGTCTTAAAGTACTTTATAATATTAGTTCTATTAAAAGAGGGCATACTATAAATTCTCTTAATTAGTATTAGATTCTAAAAGGTGAGTTATAAGAGGCTCTTCTTATAGTAAGACCTCTTTGATTTAGACTTAGACTTTTAAGTTTTCTTTATAGCCTTATCGCTTAACTTAGCGTCTAATATTAATAACTTCTTATTAGATAAGGAATACTCTAAAGATGAAGAAGAAGATAATAATAAGTCATTTAAGGCTAATGGAATTAATAGCGCCTTTAACTTTTTTAGCTTTTTATCCTTCTTCTTCTTCTTTAAAGAGTCTTTCTTAAAAGACTCTTTCTTAGGAGCATTTCTAATAAAATTATTATTAATAATAAAAGGCTTAATTTACTTTAGAAATCTATCTAGACTATATCCTTCTATTATAAAGATATTACTAGAATGGCTTTTAGGTCTACTAAGTTTATCTAATATAATAGTTAGTACCTTTAGAGAGGTAGTACTATTTATCTTCTTTTTAGGTTTAGTATACTACTTCTACTTTGCTTCTATAGCTAGCTTCCTCCTTTCTTTTCTTATTAGAGGCTTTTCTAGCTTAAGGCTAGGCGAAGATACTATATCTCTTAAAGAAGTACTTAAGGCTTTATCTTTTACTTCCTATTAGTTGCTAGTAATAGCTCTTATTAAAGTAGTTAGCATTCTATCTTTTACTAGGCTGACTCTACTAGTTGTAAGGTCTAATATAGGCATTATCTAGGCGAATCTAGTAGGAGTTTATAGGTTGAATAAGGACATATTAATAGTAGGTAATATGCTAGTAGTAAAGTAATATTACTTTAAAAGAGGTTAGGATAAAAATAAACTAATATTAATTTCTAAGATTTTTAGGTAAAGAGCAAAATCAAAATTTAGACTTAAAAATAGGATATAGAGCATCTAAATAACTTCTAAATTTTAGCGTTAGGCACTAAAAATCCCTTATACACTTCTGTAATATCTGATACATATGCCTAAAACTTTCTTTTTCCTTAATAATTAAGATATAGGAACTACTTCTAAAGACTTTATAATCATATAACCTAGTAAAATAAGAAGTCGCCTTCTCGGATTTTAAAGCACTAGCCTTATAATCGTTCCTAATAGACCTATTCTCTCTTCTTATAATTTCTAGCTTCTAAGTAATCAGCTAAAACGTTCTTATAATTAGCTTACTTTAATATAATAGCTTAGACTACTTAGTTATAGTTTAAACTTAAAATATATTAAGACGTTACTAATCCTAATAAAAACGCAATTATAACCTTTCCCTAGTTGCTAAAAACTAGTTTCTATAAGTAAAAAATACTAAACTAATAGGTCTTTGCTAGTATAATCCTTATAGTTTATTATTACTATCGTTTTATAGATATTAATATTAAATAGGTAGCGTTTTTAATTAAAAATAGTATCGCGCTCTATATAGTTGCTATAGTAACGCTTTATAATTCGTCTTATAATTAAAAACTCCTAAAAGCTTTAACTTTCTAGGTTATTAGATAGTTTTAATAAAGGCTTCCTGATCCTCTTTTTAGTTAATAGCATTTGAATATATCCTATAAGCCCTAGAGTATGCCTTGCCTCTTATAGTGATTACTAATTTATTAAGAAGTAATATAACTATAAACTCTATAGCTAGGATCTGACTTATAGAATACTTATAATTAATAAGTAAAATAATAAAGGATTGTAAAATATATTATAGAATGGATATTATTCTAAGTAAGTAGAGAAACCCTATTTTATAAGGCTTCCCCTAGCTTAGGCACCTGACTATTTATTATATAGTAGCATATCGCAACCCTACGATAATACTTTAGTTATTTTACTCTTTTTCTTTTTATATATACGTCTAGTAGTAGTAGGATTGAAATAGTAGGTTTGGAAATAAGCGTGCTAAATAGAAAGAGGCTAGAGAGAAATATATAAGGCTAGCTAGGTTTAATTATAGGTATAAAAAAGATCTAAGTTAGGAGTTTAAATTGTATTATACGCTTGGCTTTAGTATTGATTTTATGATAGAGTTTAGGATAAAAGAAATAGTAGATATATTTGAATACTTAAAGTAGAGCAGGTTATCTCTTAGGTAGGTATATATGAGAATGATATAATTGGGTATGAATGTCGGAACGGACGATAGTAGTTAAGAAGAGTTTAGTAATAAGGTATTAGTAATCTAAATAGGGATTATAGAATGATAGATATTTTGATATTAGATAGTAATATAAATTTGGAATAGGATAAGAATTTATTACCTAATTCTCTAGTCTACTTAATGACCTGATTTAGCGCTTTATATACATTCTAATCTACTAGCGATGCTGCTATACTTGCTAAGTTTATCTATTTATAATCCCCTTTAATCTTGCCTTGCCTCCCTAATCATCCAATCTCCCCTGCTAGCTAGGCTAGGTTATCCACATCCTTTTCACCCGGCTCCGAGAACTCGTTGAAACGCTGTAGATAAAATGCGAATAAATAATTCTATGCCTATACTATCGTTATTGCACAATCGATCGTCTTCTTCTTCTTGCGGTCCCGGAGAGCCGGGACGGTGTACGGAGCTAAACAGAATCCCCTGTTATATGGCTTACATTTCCGCCACCTCAAATTTGCGAAGAACTTCAATTGGGTCGCTGGCGTCTGATTGGATTAGCTGGTGCCGTTGTAGGTAAAGCCGTTAGTTGGAGCCAGTGCGGTACAGTCTGCCGTATAGAACAATATAGAATTCACATTGATATCCTATTGATTTGCTGATTGTTTACTGGATTTTCATTATCGCGATCAGCGCTCTCGATGGTTAGTTCGAAAACCGAACCACGGCAGTTAACTAGATAAACTTTAACTGCAGTTTTGATAATATCTAAGAACTACGAACCAACTACTTATATTTCCTTAACTAGTTGGTTAACTGCCTAAACTGGCTAGCGCCGATAGAAGCCCCTAAAGACCCCCTAATCCCCCTTCTAGGTGCTAAAAAAGCTATAGTAACTCCTACTTTTAGGACTAAAATCTGGTAAAATCTAGTAAAATCTATTCTAATTATTTTACTTCCTTTATTTTCTCTCTTTTACTTCTTTCTCTTTATAGCATATAATTAATTATTTGTATTAGAGCATACCTACTTTTTAGTATCTTAGGCCTTAACTATTTTTTATGATTTATAAATTATAAATCATAATTACTCGATCTACTTTTATACCCATAATTACTTTAATTGTGGGGCAAACAGCTAGTTTAGCGCTAGCATAGAACTATTAGTTCTTTAACTAGTTAAGCAAATATACCTAGTTTGGCCTTATTCTTATCAGGACAGTTATGGTTCAGACGAAAAGTTAGCAGTTAACTAACCATCAAAAGCACTAGTCGTGATCTAGGCCAAAGGTATATGCGGCATTTATGTAAAGCTACAATAGCAGTGCTGCTACGGCAGTGCTAGCATAACAGCTCGTCTAAGGTTGCAAAAGAAGTTTCGTAAAGGAGTATCGAGAGTTGGAAAACAAGGGAGGCAATCAGGAGTGAGTATCAACCGGCTCCATCTTTGCTGACTCCGACCCGACTTCGTATAATTAAAGTGCAAAAAGCCCAAGCTCCTGTTTTTGAGCCTGACTAGGAAAGATAACTGCTTGACTTATTTGTATTAGATTTAGTTTTCAAGGTATGTATGAACTGAACATAAATTTGTAGCGTCTTCTATACTTCAAAGGATTGACTTACTAGAGAGCACCTAAGTATAGATTAGATATAGTATTGTCGTGGGGTTGCGATGCGCCACCACGTGATAAATAGTCAGGTGCCTAAGCTGGGGGAAACCTTATAAAATGGGGTTTCTCTACTCACTTAGAACACCATCCATTTCTACAATACATTTATTACAACCCCTTATTATTTTACTTATTAATTATGAGTGTTCTATAAGTCAGATCCTAGCCATAGAGTTCGCGGTTGTGTTGCCCCTCAACAGTATGTAGATACCTATTCAAATAACAAATCGAGAGTATAGGCGGGTATGAAACTTGATTTACGAGCAGATTGACCAATTGAGTCTGATTCGCCGGATTTTACGAAGTCGTATACCTCGAAATTTATTTTCTTGAATCTTACCTAAGATAATCCTTATTCTTTGGCCCTAAGCCTTTCGGAAGATTTAACGTTATATATTTAATCCGGAGTAAGCGCCAAGCGTGCTGCGGCTTCCTTTCTTAGTCGCTGGTCGCGAGTTTTATTTTAGAGTAATGCTAGGGACGGATGTTATTTTGGTACGGAAGAGAAAAGCGGGAATGACATGCGGCTGGAGATCAAGAGCAATGGATCTCGACGTAGCCTTCCTCTATAATACTGCCGGGATGGATAAGGTTTGTTTCCCCTATTTCAACCTTGCTTTCTCAAGCGAACGAACGAGTCCGAGAGACCTTGTCTATAATAAACAGAGGCAGTATAGCAAATCCTTCGATATGCTATAGGAATTACAAAACCAAATGTAGCATCGGAAGATTATATTAAGATAGAGATATCACGTTGGAAAATAAGCATAACTAGATTAGAACAACCAAAAGTTCACTTTCAAGTATAATATTCGTCCGAAGAATGATTGCTAATAGCAAAACGTTGTTACCAACCTTGATGTTCTCACTCCATTTCGTACGTAGGAAAGGAAGCGGGAGGGCCAAATTAAGGTAGTAATGCACCCCGACAAGCTGCTCAGGGGCAAGGTCGCTTTTTCCTTGGCGTAGAAGATCATGCGATATTTAGTGCGAAATAAGAGAGGTTCGAGAGTTTACGATGCTGAGTTCTGGTGGCATAAGCCCTAACTTGAAGCTGAGACAAATTACCTCTTCGTATAGAGTGTATTTACGAGTCGATCAGGACAATGCCCTCGTAAAGTTGTTGACTTAGCCACGATAGCCGAAATGCTGCTTTCGAGATGAATTTTGTAGGTCCTATATAAGATTTTAGGTGTATCTTCTCTGTGTCAAATTGGTTCAATACACATCTCTCAGGTTTTCAACCATATCACGCAAACTTCTTGTCATTACCTACTTTGCACTTCATCAAATTGATTTCCCAAGTGCGTTTCTCACTATGAAGCTCGCTTGGACTTTGCTATTTACTAGCAGCGTCTCAGCCATACTAGCACCGAGGTCCAACGTACCAGCACCATACAACAAGGCAGATCCGGAGCATTTTGTACCAGATGCATATATTGTCCGGTTCCACGATAATCACACGCTCGAAGACCATGTACTCAACATCGGCTTCGATATCCGGGAATTCGCCGTCACGTTTGTGGACATGCCCCCCTCAAACGCCTATTACTTTATTGCATCCGGAGGCAATGCGTCAATAGTCCACGAGCACATCCGTCATGACCCTGGCGTCTCGCGGGTAGATCACGATGAGTATTTGCATGGGCAGCAGACTTCTTTACACAACGAGGATTCACCAGCTGAGGGACCTTTTATGCCTACACGAAAGAAGACAAAGAGATGGTGGCAGAATAGTGTGAGGACTACGGATCTTTGGAGCATGAACATGATTACAAGGGGCTCGGGAAGAGCTGATTACAAGGGGGACTTGAAAGCTCAATACAAATCGTACTCCATGGTCAACTCAGGTAAAGGGGTTCATGTTTACATCTTTGATACCGGTATCAGACTTCGCATCAGTATTTTCAAGGGAAGTTTGGCCCAATCGCAGTTAATTTCCAGGGGTTGAAGCCAACGGATAAATCTCCGTACTGTAGTAAACCTGGGACAGCCGGACTTACTATGGTAAGCTCACTTTCACTTCCATCAGCATATCTCTCTTCCGAAATGTCTGGCTAATTTCTATCCTTCTAGGATGACGGGAGCAGTCATGGGACAATGGTAGCAGGTATAATCTCTAACAGAGATGGTGGAATTGCACTGGGAGCAACTTTGGTCAATGTCAAGGTCCAGGAGTGTGGGGGTACTACAGTCAATATGGAACAAGCTGTGAACGACGTTGTTACGGAACACAACAAGTACAAAAACAGTCCGCCAGCCGGATGGAAAGGTTCCGTTATCAACATGTCTCTTGGAATTGTCACCCAGAATTTTGGTGGTCTTCAGGATGCCCTAGAACGCGCCAACAGAGCGGGAATTCCCGTAGCTGCAGCAGCCGGTAACGAGAAACAGGATTGGATACATATTCCGGCAAAGTAAGTTTAATCCAACTGATCGTGGCATAAAAATGGTATTAACGCTCGCAAATTACAGATTCCCGAGTGTTTTAAGCGTCGGAGCTGTTGATATCAACTATGACCGATGGCAAGGAGGTGGCTTCCACGGCAATAGGGGTTCTAACTATAATAAAAGGTTGAATATCTGGGCTCCCGGCAAGGATATCTGGTCTTCTACTATCGACACAAACAATCTAAAGAGTACGACTGAGTATAATTATGGTTCTGGAAGTAGCATGGCATGTCCTCACGCTGCCGGTGTTATGGCTATTATCATGGGTTATGAGGGCTACACCCACCTTACTGCCCAGAACGTATACGATCGAATCGCAACCAATTCAGTCAATGCCGTAAACTCGGATGATGAGTTGCAAAGGACTTCGACTACTCTCCAATTACTTCAGACAGGGAATAATGGTGGGACAAGGAGCCAGGTATATGGACAACCATACGATGGTATACCGAAAGACGAGATTAAGATGCGAGATACAAGCGACCCTAATACTGACAGCAGCATTGTTACGGAAGGTAAGTATTCAATTACTCGTCGTCAGCACGATGTGCCCCTGGCGCTGTCCAGAGCTAACTTTTATTTAGATCCGGCGTTCCCAACACTTACTCCCGTGGTTGAAATAGATGAAGACGAGATGGTTTTTGATAATTCTGGAGGCCTGTCTGACCCCTCTATCCCGTCCCCACCTCCTGGTTGTAACGGGTGTGTAGCATTGCAGACTCAAACTGGTTTGGTTGCAGCGCCGACACCAGCCTAAGAGGGCGGTGGTTATATAGGAAAGAGTCCATTTCTCGCATCTTTTTAGAGCTTCAAGGGGTTTTACTTGTAGTATTTAGTATATGAATCTATTGCCAATTTAATTTCCAGACTGATTTGTACATTTCAGAGGCATAGGAGGGAAAAGGGACTACTATGTCCGTATAGATTAAGTAAGGCTTATGACCCCGGTTAGTGCTCGGGCCGTGCCTTCGCTAAGTAAAGGGGGGACACGCTGGGCGGACCAACCCTCTACAAGTGTAAAGGGTGTATTTTCTATGGATCTTAGGTCCCTGAAAACTTAAAACATCGTTGACTGTATATGGTAAAACGCCCCCAGGAACCACTGAGCAACGGGTCATTTGCGTGCAGGGGGTTTCGATCAATGTGTCTCCGCCCTTAACTACTGAAATAGTAAGGATTGACACAGTGCACCAACGTCGAGTATAGTACTGATCGACGTTCTATGGAGAAGACAGTAAAACACTACAGGGGTTGAGTCCGGCATACTCTATTCATTCTTTTGGTCAATGAAATATATTAAGGTTTGAGAAGCCTGGACTTGCATTAATAGGTAACCTTCCTACGTAGGTCCACCCAATTGAATCGTCGTAGCCTCTCAACGCTAACGCCAATTATCTAAAACTGAAGAGCTTAGCCCGTATTTTACGGCTTTGAGAACTGGTCGAAGAACTGGATAATCAACTGGCTTGCCTCAATATGAGTTGGCCCCTGACCAACACTAATCTGTGAAAAGTTTGGCTCCGTAGATGCCCAGCAATGTCCTAATTTGTAAATTGCCATGGTCAGCTGCTGCCTAGCTTAGCGCACAAGATCTCCGAATCTCACCCATATCATCAACTTTCCAATGCTGCAGAACCCCTTGAGTTTCGATACCTTGAGAATCTTGACAAGTCCAAATGGAATGGTGTACATCGCCATCGAAGCTGTCCTCAACTATCTTATTCGTGCAACCGTTTCGCTCTGCCCACCAATCCAGCCTTGTCAGGAAAGTCAGTGTCATAAATCTGATGCGGATCGTGGCACCATACCAATCGGGGATGGCAGGCTCAACACCGCCTTCACCAATACCACCCTCATAATGCACCGATTGATCGGCCCCTCCGTGAATCTCCAACAGTGGCAGGGGATTGCGAGCCGGCGTGCAGCCGCCATCTATGCCATTATTATCTGTGTAGAAGGAACCCGAACCTGGGGCGAAAGCAGCGAATTCGCCCCCAATAGCATTGCAAGCTATTGTGTTTACAAAGCCACCACCGATTGACATTCTATTTCCTTCAGAATTAGCGGCTTGAGGCAACGTGATTAGAAACGGGGTTAGGGCACCCTGTAGCATAGATGCGATGATCGTCAACGCAAAAGTTGGAGCGGATATCATCCAGAAGATCTGAAACAAACTGGAGGTCCTCTTTGACGCTGACTGTTGAGTAATTTGCTCCAGCCCATGCCCCCTGATGCAAAGGATTACGGCGTGAAATTTTAAGTTAAAGGGAGGGTTGGTCGACTTACATCAACACCATTAGGATAGACTATTATTTTCTACCTTACTAAGTAAGCCATACCGTAATATTAAAGATGGTTGGTGAAAGAACAACTCACGCCTGAGCTATACTGCGACTTACTCATTCCCGTATCAACTTCGAAGAACAAGCCAACGCTCTGAGACCCATGGAATCCAAGAACCACGGGATACGGGCTCGTCTCATTATAATCGGGCGGTAAATGGATTGAATAACTACGATTTCGACCACCGCTTCTGAGTCCAAAGTTGTACTGCGTGATCCCGTTGAACCAATGTTTCTTACCGCAGCCGGCACTGCCGGCTCTCTGGCTCTCGAGTGGCGTACAGAGCACGGCTGTAAATATAGCGAAAAGTAGAAACTGGTAGGACATTTTAGAATAAATATAAGCTGCTTTGATTGAAAGAGTAGATTAGATGCATAATCGTGAGGAAAATGAACAGAATACAAGGGAGCTTTAAAAGGCAGGTGAGGTTGTATCTATCTACGCTTTGCGGTAGTGATCCTCTACTAACTGTAATAGGCAGCTCAGCCAACAGCAAATTAGGCATGTGTAACGTTCATTACAATGGCGTGGGACTCTGATACCTGAGATGCGCAGGGCTGTAAAAATGGCATAGAAGAGTTCTTTGATAGTAAATATGTAAGACCGCGCTTAGAAATATGGAAATAGCTAGGTAGCGTATGAAATAAGTTAAAGATACCTGAATACTTGAGTGTCTGCGTATTTTGGTCGAAAAGGGCCTAGCGGTCGCAGCTAGGCCGCTTAGGGCCATATCCCACCTTGTTACGTCGACCCCGCCACTAACCTACATAGTTTGGTGGCTCAAGCATCTCCTCACACTCCACCTCCGGTAATGTGGTTGTTCAAAACAAAATACATAGCGAAGCGGAACAAGGAGTACCCTAGAGAATACTTGTACGAATTTTCCTACCAACCTATTTGATCCATCCAAGTCATCGTCTACATTGGAGGATATCAAATTGTCGATTGCACAAACATCCGGGTAATTGAGCGATACAATACAATTCCAAATACCGTCATCTCGACTGCTTGAACACTTCGAACAGTTCAGTGTATCCATCCTTCGAACATGTCCTTCAATCTACTTTCAGACGATATTATCCTCGATATCTTCGACTTGGTATGGGCCTTACCATACAGTATGATCTCCTTGGGCAGTCTTGCTCTATGCTCGAAGCGTCTCAATGGCCTAGCAACACTTATCCTCTACAAAGAGGTTCACTTGAACTCGTGGAATGGAGAAGTTCCACTCTTAACGACGCTGCTCAGAAATCCTAAGCTCGGGTATGTCAGATTCTCGGAATATTGGCTGTCTTGGTAGACCGTCCCAGCCTGAGACAACTTTCAAAGCTCATATCGTCTTATATCATGCACTGCTGATCATGTGATATTGAATTCAGGACGCTTGTTAAGTCTTTGACTTCATACCGGTTTAATATACCTCCAGCCCGTACGCATCGTTCACTCAGCCACGATGAACTTGCTCTTTGCAAAAACAAAATTGAGAAGTTTTGCAAAACATCGGATGAAGTAGACAAGTGGCTTTTTGACTTAGAGAACAAGGAGTGGGAAGCCTCGGCAAGTCTACTGTTGAGCTGCATGCCTCATGTGGAGAGGATCCAGATCAATCAATACGAGGAGTCATCTTCGAATTCCTTCGATCGAGTTCTCCATCATGCAGCCATGCTCCAAGCAGAAGGAAGCAATTCACCTTTTGCTCTATCCAAATTAAGATCCGTACGTGGTTCATTCGATACTTGGACAGGCCTTGAAAGGCTTATGCCTTTTTTACGATTGAGATCTCTGAAGACAGCAGAATTCGATCGGACCGCTGACGATGTCTGCCTTCGTGATGAGATGCCTAACCTTGAAATGGAGACTTTGGTGCTTGGTACTGTTATTGATGGCGAGGGGTCCCGCTTAGAGGAGTTTCTTGGTAACTTCAAAGAACTCAAGTGCTTGCGACTTCACGAGGATGACTGTGAGCGTGACCCCTACTACGAGAGCAATCCTCATACATTGGACCAGGCTATCTCAGGCTTGAAGCACTGTCTTGAGGAATTGGAAATAGACCAATATTTGCGTGCTCCTGAGGAACCACCCTGGATTAGCTCCTTAGCAGACTTCCAAAGGCTGTCTAAAATCTCGATAGATGCTTATGTGCTTTTCAAACCACACTATAAGCCGAGGCAAAGAAACATCAATGTGCTTCCCGCGAGTTTAGAGACGTTGCAGCTGTTCAATTACGACCAGTATGCTGTAGACCAACTACTTGAGATCTTGCAGAGAAGGCAGGAATCGGTGCCTAAACTTGTGCACATTCGACTCAATCGGCGTATTGTTGATGATAGAGACAAGACAAGGTTGGCTTGGTTTGAAGAGGCTGTCGAAGGTTTAAACATGATATGTAATGATGCGACCATCGCTTTGCAGTTCTTCGAAGAACGAATAATACGGGCTGTTAACAATCGTTCTACTATTTGGACTCAAATAGAGTGACTGATTGGTTGACAGTCAAGGAGGTACAGTAGCTGAGAGGGAGGAATTTTACTAGCGGGAGCTACAGAGAGATGAAAATGCACTTGGAGCTAAGCATATTATAACACTTCATATAATAACACTTTACATAGTTACTATAGCAGGTATTCATTTTAAACCCTATTACCAGTCTTAACAATATCTGTCTATTATTGATTATCAATCTTATGAAATGGAGAATCTTACACTTTTAGTTCCGTAGAATCTATTATCTTTGCCATTCTTCATAGCAGCGGGCTACTGCGATTTATACTTGGTATTTACTACTATATATATGATGATTGCAAGTCAACTGAAGTCTTGATGAGCTTTGTGCTTCTTTGGTAAACGACGAGCTTGGCGGGTGTTTGGAATATGGAATGATCTACTCTTTTGCTAGCCTCTGCCATTGCGTGTCTTCGCCTTGCTTGACGCCCTAAATATGCCTGACTCCCGCCTTTCCGTTCAAGATCCCAATTCAAATAAAGATAAAATCTTTTCTCCAGAGACCATAGCTGTTTCAGGAAGCTAGTTCCTCTATCTCTTCATTTGGTGCATTTCGCCACCTAAATGTCCCGATAGATCTCCCTCTTGATCTTGATTACAGACATCTTCCCGAAACAAGCTTATAGGATTCACCAGTTCCTTACTGCCCCACAGAAATCAGACTTTAGATTAGGAAGGATGCCTCATTTTACAACCACCATGTCGACATCAAAATGAGCTCCCGGCTGGCATTTGGGTCCGGGGTCAGCGGGTATTCTGATTTCACTCCGGCCATCTCCCACGTGGATCCGTCACATGCTCCAGTGACACTGTCACCGATACGACACCCCACTAAAGATATCCCCAAAGCAAATCTTCGACTCAACAGGCGAGTTTTCATTGCGATGCGAAGGAGAAGTGAAAAGCTCGATGGGACCACCTCGCCTTGGCCAATCAACAGCCCTCATCCATGTGAACGGAGAACCTAGACCCAAAACGCATCCAAGCCTTGCAGCTTCGAATGGGCCTTTCGAAACATGTTCTAAGATTCGGTCTTGAATTTCTAGGGGAAGGCTATACAATGTGGCGCGGGGTTGGGGCCGAGATGTTGAGAGGGCTTGAAGAAGGAGATTTATAGCGGAAGGGGAAGGTAGAGTGAGGCCGTCCATGAGAGTTGTCGGGGCTGTGTATGAGAACGTTCCAGTCGAATCGACGTGGCAGACCAACATGTGTCGTACCGACAAAAGTAAGTAAGTACGCTGCTCTGTGCGATCACCCGGATTCATGACTTTGCTGCTCTCATTTGCCTCATTTTTCGCGATTTCCAGTGCAGTCTGAAGGTCTTGGTGTAGAACGACCGTGGTGTCTCCAATACTGAACATGTGGCTTTCGTAGGGCTCCCAAGACGGTATGTCGAGAACCGTGATGTAGAATCTTCTAACACTAATATGCTGCTTCTCGAAGACCTCATCGACTCGAAAATCGCTTGTTGCTATGCTGATGACCGCCTTTGCGAGTCTCCGAAAGGTAGAATCTGTGTAGCAAGATCGGAGAATGTGACGCCATTGATGTGCAAAGTCCGAGAGAATACGCGAAGAAAAGGCAAGACGGCGTTCAGGTATCGGCGTTGAAGGTTTCCGGTACGGCGGGGGAAAGCCAGATAGGTCCAGTTGGGGAGGAGACGGTATCTGAAAGGAGGTGAACTCGGATCGTTCTATAGGATCAGAGCTGGGCTCCCGTAGACGGGCCAAGGGAAGCTGGATATGACCACTCTCGTCCGAGTAGTAGAGAATGTCTTGATCGAGGTTGAAAGTACACACAAATGCGAGATTCTGGCGTCTATCGCCGAAAGGCTTGACGACATCATCTCGTAAAATCCAACTATCATAGATACCTTTATGTAGAGCATCGAAAGTGGAAGCTGAGTAGGTGGTGAGCGGAGCGTTGTGGAAAGGTGCCGATTGTCGAACTCACCCTTCGATTTCCCTTGAAGAAGTCTGCGCGCTTTCTCCATTGTGACGTCGAATTTCAACTCCCGTCTGTTGTATATGTAAACACATCCTATATACCAAATGAGCACCTGACCTCAAGTCTTGTAGGTGAAAGGCTACCTTCCGTGACAATCTGGAAGGTTGTCGGCATGGTGTTCAGCGCCTGGGGTTTGTCCTGCGGGAACCAATAATATCAGATGATATGAGCGGTGTTAGAAGGTTTCTCGATTTCTACAGCTTCGATGGTCCGTCTTGAGTGTTGTTGATGATGGGCAGTGGTGGAATGCGGGAGAAGGTGGGTGGATTGCGGTCCAGGCGGTCAAGCGGCCACGGCACAACAGGCCAAGTGGTGGCAGGGTTGTATTTCGTTTGAGGTAAAGACTTGATTTTTAGGTCTACGAATGCTGCGATTGAGATAATCTCGATCGTTACTAAGCAGCCCCGCTATCGCGTCCATCACGTGGTCCATTATAAACCTCCACAGTGAGGCAGTTCGGCAATTCCTGGTGCGGGAGCGACTGCTAAACGCGCGCCTGTGGCCCTCCAAGGTCGAGGAACGCCTCGCAAGAGCTAATGCGACCAAAAGTCTCTATTTGTTTCACTGTGGAGTGCTGGCAGCCAATTGAAACCCAAAACTCAGCGCCATAAAAGTACAAAAATGCGAAGTGATGGTTGGTACCGTTTCTGCAGCGGCGATGCGAACCTGCAGCCGCCCACCGTTGCACCTAACCGCTGAGCTAGAAATCGGCCTCGTCGATGCCCATTTAACATAAGTTTCGTACGTACAGTAGGTATTTTGTGACTCTATATAATGTCCTTGGGGACCCCCAAACTTCTCTCGAACACCAAAAGCCTCCATTGACGTACCCGCTTGCCTTCCTACGTCGCATCTCTTCTATTTTATACTTGTTCGAACTCCTCACTCCAACCAATCACTATGGCAACTACTACTTATGACCTCGGCCTGCTCCATGGAGATACTTGGCGCCAGTGGTCGGATGCAAGTGGCCTGGTATACTACCAGAGTCTTGCCATGCCATTTCCATTTTGTGCTTCACTCCAAGAATTCAGCCAACGTCCAACGATATAGATTTCAACAGCTGACCCTCATCTAACAGGATGCATGGACACGTGATATGACCAAAACTTGGCCACAGTGGTAACAATCTTCCGCCATCACCATGAAGTAGAACCTTATACTGACGATCCGGGTCAAGGAACAATCAACGAACTGGCCGTGCACGCTTGGACAACCCCAACCCTCCACCTGCCACCACCTACCTTGCCGAACCTTTCGTCGCTGCCCGAATCGCCGCTCTGCAAAAGACTCCGAACTCTCCCGAGCCCATATATAGACGAATGATGTGCGGAGTTCTTCAATGGATCTTCACCCCTACTGAGGGTTATGCCGTGATGCAAGAAGACATGGCGAAGGATATGCATCCCGATTTCAGCGTGTTTAGGCTACTTGCGAGGCCTGGAGGAAGTGCGTATGAGTACGACTTTCTCTTAGGCGAGACAAAAGTTCCTGGGGAATCTTGGGACTCGTTTACGGACCATCTACACACGGTGTGCGCTGCTAATGATAACGACACGAAGAACGTTTATGGCATGCTTCAGGTTGGCTTCGTGGTCCAATTTTTCAAGCATGAGAATTCTCAATTCGAGGCGCTCAGTGGTCGGATGCACTTAGTTGATGATGTGAATGATTTCACTGCTTGGGCTCAGTACTTGAAAGCACACCCAATGCCCTTTGTTTAGGGATGGGATATATCATCAAGATATTCTTGTATTATTCTCCCATAGTAGTATGAATAAGATATTTTCTAAGATAAGATAAGATAAGATATAACCATGTCCCTAGCGGCCCTGCACAAGCTCCGGGGCATTGGCCATGGATTGCCATCTGCCAGCTCTGTGTCTATCTATTGTTGAGGGGCAACACAACCGCGAACTCTATGGCTAGGATCTAACTTATAGAACACTTATAGTTAATAAGTAAAATAATAAGGGGTTGTAAGAAATGTATTATAGAATGGATAGTATTCTAAGTAAGTAGAGAAACCCTATTTTATAAGGCTTCCCTTAGCTTAGGCACCTAACTATTTATTATATAATAGCGCATTATAACCTTATAATATTTGTCTCTTATAGAATAACTTACTCGTCTTAAGTAGTATATAAAAAGTAGTGTTTTACTACTAAAAACTAAGTTAAAATATAAAGAAATACTTTATAATAAGCGTATAGGCAAGAACCTGACTAATAATAAAATATGCTTCCCTTTTTTAGTAAATAGGAGATGCTAAGCTGAATCTAGAATCCAGCCTCTTTATAACCTCTTTCGCTTTTTATAATTCTTAAAAACTTTACAACTTCTTATATCTTAGCATCTTAATATTTTTAATACTTTCTATAACTTTATTACTATTAAGTAATATATTTACTATTAATATCTTTAAGTCATTTATTGCTTTATCTTAGTTTTATGCATTTCTATTCTATTGCTAGTATTAGTAGTCTAAGATCAAATTTCGTTATTAATATCTAAATCTTCTATATCTTAATACTATCATCGTTCTATCTAAAGACGTATACTAGGCAGTCTAATCTCCTTTTTATATATTCTAAGTAGAATTTGGTTATTATTAAAGTATTAAATAATACATTCTAGATTTTGATCTATTAACTTTAATTTACTAATTCTACTAAAACCTTTAATGTTTTTACGTTTTAAGCATATTAATAATTCTAATATTACTAGCTCGCTCTCTAATTTGCTAAGGAGTTAGCTAATTAATAGTGACTTTATATAAATATAACTGCTTCTATAGTTTTTTAATAATATTAATAATCTTTAGAACTTGTCAAGAAAATGTAATAGTAAGTACTTCTCTTTATATCTTTTATTAATTCTAGTACTAATTTTTATACTAAAGTATAGACTTTATACGCTAGTTTTAAGTCACTTTTACGATTTTCCTTACTATTTTCATTTAGTCGCTTGATATTGCTATTAACTTTATTATTGCTATTAAGCTTATTAGATAGTCGTTTACTTCACATTTTAGTATAAGTTCTACTAAGATTCTTATACTTTATCTATACTAATATTACATTTAGACGACGAACATATTAATATTAGTTTTAGTATAAGGTTTTAAGGTTCTAACGTTCTAATAAGATACTATAGTAGTATATTAAGTAACGAACGTATTTCTTAAAGATCTTAGTATCGTTTTTATACTAATCTTATTATTAGATTTCTATAACGTTCTCAATTTCGCTAACTTCCTTTTTAAATTTATTTAATTTAATTTCTTTAATGCTATCAATTATATTATCATTTTTAGCTTTAGCCTTTCTTAGTTCTTATTTACCTAATATATACTTTAAAGATTGTCATTTAATTTAGTACTAATTTTATACTAGAAAATGAATAATACGCTTACTTAATTATAACATTTTAACTTTATATAAATCTAAATTCCTAAAACTTTCTAAGTCCATTTTATTAAAGTCTAGCATATTTTCTAACTTCCTTTAATACTATTATAATAAGTCTATTATCAATATGGCAATAAGGATACAATGTTAGGATAAAGTAGAAGAGTCTATGATATCATTACTAGCCTCTCATTTAGGGATTACTAGCTCGTTTGCTAGCTCTAGTCTAGAAAGACTTTAAACTTCTTTCCTTTATCAAGGTGTTCTAGGTTTAGATATCTTCCTATTTCTTTATTAATAGTACTATCGCTAACCTTTCTAGTTCTTAATAACATTAGATATACTTTATACTTAGCTTAAATGTTCTAGGTTTAGAAGTTTTTCTAATTTTCTTATTAACTATTTTATTACTAATACTTCTAGTTTTAATAACTTCTAATATATTAAGTCTAACTTAAACGCCTTTATATATTATTATAAGAAGTACTACTTATAAGTAAATGCTTTCTTCTACTTATTAGAAAGCCTTCTTCTATAAGCTACTACTATTATAATTCTTATAGCAAGCTTTAGCCCTTAGTTATTATCTTAACTTAAACTTCTAATGCTATTATTAGCCTTAAAGTAGGTTAGTTTAATTATTATTTGCATATAATAAATTTCTATATCTAACCTTTCTAATTTATTACTAACATCTTAAGTTAGCATTTTAAAAAGTATTTTAAATATTTCTACACTTTATATTCTTTACTTTTATATTAAAAGTACCTAGTAGGCATTAGGAAGGCGGTACCTAATATTTATATCCTAAGAAAAGCTATAATCTAATCTCTACTAAAACCTTTTAGTATTTTATTATTATTATTATTATCTTTATACTTTTATTATTCCTACTTTTATTTATTAACTTTATATAAAATCTCAACTTTACTATTCTTCTAATATCTAAGCTTTCTTAAAACTATTTAATATAGTTATTACTATCTTTTTACTAATAGTATATTATTATTAGAGAAATCTCTATCTAGGTTTATATAATACTATTCTACTAACTACTAACTTACTTATACTTTATCTAAGAGTAATAATAATAGTAATAATAGTAGTAGGACGCTATTATTATTATTATTAGAATAGCCACCTATTATAAACTTTACTCTTTCTTTACTTTTAACTTTTATATATCCTTTTCATTTCCTTTTCATTTATCTTCTTTTCTCCTAACTTTATAGCTTTAGAATTTTATTATAAAACTACTAATAATTATCTCTATATAGAACTTTAGAAAAGGTATCCTCTTTAGATAGGTTGAAATAATAAGGATTATCCTACTTTAGCTATTACTTAAGACGCGACTAGCCTTAGTATCTTAGTTTTATATATACTTTCTTTAGTATGATTATCATCCTAATTAAAAATCTCATGCTTTTTATACCTTTAGTATTAATAATATAAAGGCTAATACCTTTTTAAAAGAACCTTATAGATATACTATATTATTATATTAGTAATAGGCTAAGGTACTTCCTATCTTATATAAGAGTGTCTAGGCTCTACTATAATTGCTATATTATTAAAAAGAAGTCGTAAAAGCTTACATGTAGACCTTGTCCCTTATAGAATAATATATGATTCATCCTAAGTCTATTTTATTACATCGTCTAAATAATCGTTTAGTACTAGATATCTTATAATAGTACTATGACTATATAGTTGATATTAGTCTAGTAGTTCTTTCTATAATAACTTATCTATTATTCCTAACTTTAAATCTATTAATACTATATTACTATCGCTATAAAACCATCTATCCTATTAAAAGAATAGCTTTAGCTTGTTTATAGAGACTATTCTCCTTAATTCTGCCCTATTATTACTAAGTTCTTTTAACTTAAAATAACTCTTATCAATATTGGCTTATCTAATTTAATATAGTCCTAGCTAGCAAAAGTCTAGCTTTATTATATTAGACATATTAATTTCCTAAGTTAAATCCTATTATAGCATAATATCTCTAACCTTAAATAGTCTAGTATATAGGCTATATTTTAAGTCTTATACTTTCTTCCCTTTTTAGTATTTCTAAGTTTTCTAAAGTTAGGCTTCTATAATATCTTTATCTCATAACTAGAACTAGTATGCTTTAAGCTTAATTAGATCGTTATAATCCTTGACTTCTTCTTATATAAAGAGATATTACTATATTATTATAGTAGATTTAATTAGTAGTATAGCTTCTTATCTACTTGCTATATAAAATAGAGTTAACTCTATTAATACTAATATAGTTATCTATTTTATAAGAAGAACTATAAGAATATTATCTAGCTATAGACTATCTATCTTTACTAGCGCATTTTTAATCAGGCTATATCTATATTCGATTTAGCTAGTAGCGCGCGTATTATAAGAGCTAATAACGATTCTATTAACTCCTATTTTATTTAAAAGTTTAATAACTTTAGCTTTAAATTCTCTACTACTATTAACTTATAGTCTATTAAATAGTCTATGCTTATAAATTACCTCTTCCTATATAAACTTTATTACGCTCGCTACGTTTTTATTAGCAAGTGCTCTAGCTTTAGGGTATCTAGAAAGGTTATCCCTAGTAATAATAAGATATATTTTACTCTTTTTAAGTAGCATAAAAGTAATATTAATATCCTAGCGTTTAAATATTCTATTAGCAGTCTAAGGAAATAAAGCTTCTTCTAGTTAATATATCAATCTAAATTAGCATTCTAGATAAGTCTTAAGGTAGTATTTAATGTTTATATAGATTCTATCCTAAAAGTATTAAGTAGTAATCTTAGTATAAGTACTCTTATAACCTTTATATCTTATTTTATCATATATTTCCTTTAGAATTTACCTCTTTATTTTAGGCTTATCTACTATAAGCCTTATAAAATACTCTTTTTTAGGTAATTTCTATAGCCTATAGTAGTAAACTATAAAATAAGACGCCTTCTTCTTAAATGCTTAGAATTATATTAGGTTTATATCTTTTAGTTTCTTAAAGGTTATTAGAAACCTTCCTATTTTAAGGTAGAATTCTTTATACTTATATATTAAAAGAGGTTAGTTATTATTAGCTTTAGGAGCATTAAAAGTATTATCTATACTAAAATCTATTTCTTCTTCTAGTCGCTTCTAATACTCTTATATTTCCTTTTTAATCTAATACTAGACTAGATAAAGGTAAGTCTTATCCTACCTCTTATTAGAATCTAGCCTAGTATCTAATATATCTAAGACCTCACTTTCCTCTTCCTTTATAGTAACTAGTATAATCTCTATTACTCTAAGTTCTACTAGTATCTAGTTATTAATATCCTTATTAGATATACTTAAATCATTAAGATAAAGTAGTTATCTTAATAAAGTATCTATTATAATATAAGTACTTCTAGTAATATAGTAGACTTTAAAGTTAAAGAGGCGAATCTAAGCTAACTAGCAAGTAATAAGAGCATTTAGGTAGTCTATAGTACTTCTATTTAGTTATACTATAAGTATATTAGTATTAATTTCTAAGATAAAGTATACTCCTATAAGCTAAACTTATAGTTTCTTTAAGATCTTAAATACTCTATATGCTTCTTATTTAGTAGCATTATAGTTTTACTCTATATAGTTCTAATTACTACTCTTATACTATATAAGGTATACCTTCTTACTTATAAGGTCTTATTAGCCTAAGTAGCCTCCCTATCCTTTAATGCTAGTATCTACTAGAATAATAATATTAGATACTTTATTAGAATAGTTAATCTAAATAAGTATTAGAAAGGTAGATAGTATATATTATAGCTTTTTTATAATAATACTATAAACTTTAAGATCCTAGTAGAATATAATATTCTTCTTAAAAAGCTTATAGATAAGCTTATAAATTATTATATACCCTTTAATCTAAATATAAAAGTAGCTAGTTATTCCTAAAAATCATTTCGCCTTTATAATACTCTTATATTTCTCTTACTTTAAGATCTTTTAAACCTTTAAAGCTAAAGGTTCCCTATCTTTAAAGTTGCAAATAAAGCCTACTATATTAAAGCTATTTATATAAAATTTAGACTTTTCCCTAATAGTAGTTCCTACTCGCTTTAAGACTTTAAGTAATCTATTAATATTATAGATATACTTAAATATAAATCGCCTTATACTTAGGAATTATAAGATGTCCTTCTTATCATAATTAATATAAAGTCCCTTAATACCTATATTATCTATAAAAGGAATTGCTATAGTTAGTATAAGCTTATTAAAGATAAATATTATAGTCCTTATAAACTAGGCTATAAAATTCATTGCTCCTATTAGTAGTCTAGTATTTCTAACTAGTCTAATAGGCGTAAAGAACGCTATTATATTTCGACTCTTCTTATATAATACTTGATTATTATATCTAGAGAATATATCGATTAGTATCGCCTATATATATCCTATAAATGCTTCTAAATATTTATTAATAAAGAGAAGTAAATTAGTATCTCGTATTATTATTATATTTAACTTTATTATAAAGTTAATTAATTAGTAGGTTCTAGGTTGCTTCTTTATAACTAAGAATTATAAGTTTTAGTATAGTCTATTATAATACTTAATCATGCCTTATTCTAAGCGTTCTTATAGTATTTAGATTACTATTAGCAATAGTACTTAGAGATATAGAAAGTTAGCAGCCTACTAAGCTTTATACTTAATAACGTTTAGTATAATAAGTAGTAAAACGTCCTTATAAAAGACTTTATATTAGGTCTAATTAAAGGCAATCGCCTTCTCTTATGCTACTAGTACTTCTTCTAAATATTATCACTTAATAGGTCATAGTCTTTATATAATATCTAGTCTTTTCAAATTCTTTTTAATTAATTGCAATCCCTTAAAGATATCTACAAATCAAGGAATTATATAATCTTTAAATTTCTTAATATACTCTTAAGGAGTATTACGTGCCTTTAACTATTTATACTAGTCTTTTCTTCTACTAGGCACTTTCCTATCGCCTTAATCTTAGTTAATAGACTTAACCTTTTTATCTTTAGTCTTATATATAGTATTAACCTTAGTAGTCCTTTAGTTAAACTATTACTTAAGCTTATATTCTATAGCGATCCTATTCACTTTAGCTTCTAAAAGTCTATTCTTGCAGATTATCCCTTTATTAATAATCCTCCTATAATATAGCTTATTAAAGAAGATACCTTCTTATATAAGGTCTAGTACTATCTCTATAAAATCAAAAATGCTTTTAACCTAGTCTTATCCTTCTATAAGCTATAGATTAGGTTGCTACTAGCTTGTAGGATTCTATAGTACTAGGTTTATCATAATTCTAAATTAGCAATTCTAATTAAATAGGTACTATTTATATACTATCCCTATAGGTATAAATAAGGCCTTAGGATAGTATTATTATAGATATCTATTAATTCATTCCTAGCTAGTAATAGAGAAGATATTAATATCTTATCTTTTATAGGCTACTAAGGTATTCTTATACTTATTATATAAAGTTTCTAGCTCTTTCTTAATCTTTATAGCTTAATCTAGTACCTATTTAGTAGTATTATTATAAAGTTCTTAAATGATTTAATCTAAAAACCTTACTTCTTTATCATGTATTTAATAGCAAGTAAGGTACCTATATTCTTTATCTAGCTTGAATTGCCTATGTGGTTAGTTGACTTCTATAGCATTTAGATAGTTAACTTCTATATTAGCAACTCTAGTACTAGTATTATCCTAATAGCTAAAGTTACTATCTAATTGCTAATCTAAATTAGATTCCTTAGATTCGCTAGGTGATATGATTATTCTAGACGAGTCCTTATCCTTCTTAGGCTCTATTGCCTTATTAGTAATAAATTAGGTAACGTCTCCTAGTTTAGGATTGACTAGTAGACTTATAATAAGTCTGCCTATACTATCTTAAGAATAGCAAAAGCTTACCCTAGCTTATCTAAAGAAAGGCATTCCTAAGATAACCTTTTTGCTTTTATAAGGAATAATATAAAACTAGAAATATATAATTATATTTCTAATTATTATTATAATATTATCTGCAAATCCTAGGAATCTACTTTAACTTCTTATAATACTAGTCATCTATATCTTATAATCTAGAGTAAAGGTGACTTAAGCCTTAAACGTAGTAGTAGCACTTATTATATTAACTTCAGCTTTACTATCTAGGGTTATATAATAATCTATTACTTTATTCTATCCTTTAATAGTAATTATTACCTTTAATATAAAAGAGATATAATAAGCAAATCCTATAAATTCTATAGATTCTACTTCTTAACAAGTGAAATTCTTAATCCTAACTAGTCTTATTAGTTTCTTATAGTAGGTAAAGTTTAAGATATTAGCCTTAATAGGTATCTTCTTCATTTTCTAGTTAATCTTCCCTTCTACTAAGCTTTTATCTAGCGTCCTCTTATCTATCAGACCTAATCCTATAATAAGATTTCTAATATTAATACCTAGTTTTAGTAGTCTAATAAGCATTTGTACCTAGGCTTTAAATAACGACTCTTCTATAATCCTTATAGCTTTTAACGCCTTTCATACCTTAGCTTATTTTATAGTACGAGTTGCTTTTAAAACGTCTAATTAGTCATCTCCTTTATTATCTACTATCTATATATTAGACGAGTCGTTTACTTCCTTATCCTTTATAAAACGCTTTTCTTTTTAGGGTTTAGTAGATACCGCCGCTAGCTTAGGTTTCACTTATAGTAGTCTATTATCTAGTACGTTAATAATAATACTATTTTACGGCTTAGGCTTAAGCTTAGGCGACTTTATCCTAGCTAGCTAGGCCTATTCTTATAGCTTCTCCTAAAGCGTCTTATTTAGCTTCTAAGGCTTCTTCTTTTAAATTGTCTTGCCTAGGACTAGCTTTACTACTACTCTCCTTTCTATTAAGAGATTCTAGATTTTAATAATACTTTCCTCTATTAGGATCTAGGTTTCTAGTACCCTTTCATTTTTAGGAACCTCTTATACTTTAATGTTTATAACTTCTATTATAACTTCCTTACTAAATAGTACTACTTAAGCTACCTTTTACGTATCTATAATACTACCTATAGACTTATTATTTATGCCTAATCTTATAAGTACTTAAAAGCGCTATGATTAATTAGGATTAAGCTAAATTAGCTTTAAATTAGCTTTATCCTTTAGCTATAGTCTAAGATAGATTTCTACTATATTAGAAAGATCCCTAGGGTCCTTCCTCTTTTTATAGATAATTCCTAATCTATAAAACACCTAATAGTCCTAGTATTAGTTTTACTATTAATGCTTTAGCTAGAGTTGCATTCCTAGCAAAATTTTATTTAAATACTATTAACATTTAGCAAAATCTGCTTTCTATACGTAGCCTGCCTATACTAGTACTACTAGTATATTAGATATACCTTCCTTTAAAGCATTAAGTAGAAGCTTATTAATTTCAACTATTATAGGCTACTTATAGATTTAGTCTATAATTATTTAGTTAATATAGAGCGATTTGAGCCTATCTATAATATCTTCTAGCTCCTTTTTAGAAATGCTATCTATTATCTAATTCTATAGTTATCTATCATCTTATAGCATATTATAAAGTAGTACTAGCCCTTTTGCTTTCTTAGTTTCCTTAGGTTAATATAGAATAGATTAGACTAGTAAGTAAATTAAGGCTGCCTCTTTACTTAACTAATATAGTAATATTGCTATTAACTACTTATCTAGGCGTTAACTAATTTCCTTAATACTAGTAACATCCTTCTTAATATAATTATATACCTATTCTAAATTCCTATATGTATTTTTAACTATATTTAGATTCCTTATAGGTATACTTTATTACTTTATCTTAAAGGTTTTATAAAAGTTCTTAAAAGAACTTTATTATCATTTAGTAGTTAGTTAACCTAACTTCTTAAAGTAATCTTATAACTATATTATTAAATTCTTAATAGTAAGTCTAAATTTATATCTTTAAAATAGTCCTTATTATTTCTTAAAAGGTTTAAATAATTTAGTTTAGGTAACTAATAGTATACTTTATCTAATTAGCATTACTAGCTTAATGCTCTTTATAAAGGATTTCCTAGAAGTTTTTCTAGCTCTTTATTATCTTAGTAAGTCGCTTTACATTTTAAGCGATTTAGGAATCTATATACTAAATAGCCTAGTTAATCTTCTTATTAGAATGCTTAATTTTATAAGTCTTAAAGCATTATTCTAAAGTCTTAAAGTACTTTATAATGTTAGTTCTATTAAAAGAAGGCGTACTATAAGTTTTCTTAATTAGTATTAGGTTCTAAAAGGTAAGTTGTAAGAGGCTCTTCTTATAGTAAGACCTCTTTGATTTAGACTTAGACTTTTAAGTTTTCTTTATAGCCTTATTGCTTAACTTAGTATCTAATATTAATAACTTCTTACTAGATAAAGAGTACTTTAAAGATAAGGAAGAAGATAATAAATCATCTAATAATAATAAAATTAGTACTACCTTTAACTTTTTTAGCTTCTTATCCTTCTCCTTCTTCTTTAAAGAGTCCTTCTTAAAAGATTCCTTCTTAGGGGCATTCTTAATAAAATTATTATTAATAATAAAAGGCTTGATTTATTCTAGAAATCTATCTAGACTATATCTTCTTATTATAAAGATATTATTAAAGTAGCTCTTAGGTCTACTAACTTTATCTAATATAATAATTAGTACCTTTAAGAAGGTAGTACTATTTATCTTCTTTTTAAGTTTAGTATACTACTTCTACTTTGCTTTTATAGCTAGCTTTCTCCTTTCCTTCCTTATTAGAAGCTTCTCTAGCTTAAGGCTAGGCAAAGATACTATATCTCTTAAAGAAGTACTTAAAGCCTTGTCTTTTACTTCCTATTAGTTGCTAGCAACGGCTCCTACTAAAGTAGTTAGTATTCTATCTCTTACTAGGCTAACTCTACTAGTTGCAAGGTCTAATATAAGCATTATCTAGGTGAATCTAGTAAGAGTTTGCAGGTTAAATAAAGACATATTAATAGTAAGTAACATACTAGTAGTAAAGTAATATTGCTTTAAAAGAAGTTAAGATGAAAATAAACTAATATCGATTTTTAAGATTTTTAGGTAAAGAGTAAAATCAAAATTCAAATTTAAAAACAGGATATAAAGCATCTAAATAACCCCTAAATTTTAGTATTAGGCACTAAAAATCCCTTATACACTTCTATAATATCTAATGTATATGCCTAAAACTTTCTTTTTCCCTAATAATTAAGATATAAAGACTACTTCTAAAGACTTTATAATCATATAACCTAGTAAAATAAGGCTTTGCCCCCTCGGATTTCGAAGTACTAGCCTCATAATCGTTCCTAATAGACCTATTCTCTCTCCTTATAATTTCTAGCTTCTAAGTAATCAGCTAAAACGCCCTTATAATTAGCTTACTTTAACGCAATAGCTTAGACTACTTAGTTATAGCCTAAACTTAAATTGTATTAAGATATTACTAATCTTAATAAAATACAATTATAACCTTTCCCTAGTTGCTAAAAACTAGTTTCTATAAGTAAAGAGTACTAAACTAATAAGTTCTTACTAGTATAATCCTTATAGTTTATCATTACTATCATTTTATAGATATTAATATTAAATAGATAGCGTTTTTAATTGAAAATAGTGCCACGTTTTATATAGTTGCTATAGCAACGCTCTATAATTCGTCTCATAATTGAAAACTCCTAAAAACTTTAACTTCTAGTTTATTAGATAGTTATAATAAAGGCTTCCTAATCTCCTTTTTAGTTAATAGCATTTAAATACATCCTATAAGCCTTAGAGTATACCTTACCCCTTATAGTAATTACTAATTTATTAAGGGGCAATATAACTGCAAACTTTATAGCTAGGATCTAACTTATAAAATACTTATAGTTAATAAGTAAAATAATAAAGGGTTATAATAAATGTATTATAGAATGGATAGTGTTCTAAGTAAGTAGAGAAACCCTATTTTATAAGGCTTCCCCCAGCTTAGGCACCTGACTATTTATCACGTAGTGGCGCATCGCAACCCCACGACACTATAAGTGGGAATATAGAGTAAGTGGAAGTAAAAGGAGGCTGCAGGAGACGGTGCCAGCACACTTGTGCTTCGCCGAGACCGGGGCATGGTGCTTAGGTAGCTAAGGGTAGTAAGAATTACGGCACTAGAAAGTTCGAGCTTTTGTCCAGTGTGGGCGGGCTTATAACCCGACTCTCCGTATTTGATGCTGGAAGATTGACTATTAGAATTGGTATTGTGTGTGAAACTGGAATAATGTATTTCGTGAAAGGGCGCTGAGAGGATGGAAATTGTTCCACATGCCGTCATTTATGATCTAGATGCAAAGCGCCACAACTCCTGAAAGCCACGACGCCACAGTGCCACAGCACCGCCACTTGTGGCTGAGCGATAAAGAAACGCTAAAAAAGGCTAATTACCAAGGCAGGAGCCCACTCCACTTCCATGACACTGACACCTCATCCACCCAAACTGCGGGGCAGCCGCATGCGGAATATATTCTCCTGCAGGCAAGCCTCATGATTGATGATCACTTTTTTTTAGGTCTAGGAAAGGGAACAGCTCACCTACTCCATACCTAGACAGTCACAAGTTGCAACGAATTGTTTTGTATGGTAATTTGAAACACTGTTATTATGGCTAATGGCACGGTAAATAGTAGGGTAGACCTGTCACAATTCTTGGCACAGTAGCACAATATTCCAGCTGTTCTCGTCTGAGGAACTACACCATCTCGGCCTACCACTATTCTACTCTGTTGCAACAGGTTTTGCAATAGTGAAAGTCTACCTACCACTACCTAGGAAGCATGAGCTAAAGCTAAAGACCTCGTCATGAGACTGGACTGTTTACATCAAGTACAGCCTTACGCCACAGACGACATCATCGTTCAACACCTACCCCTCTATTTCACTCGTTGACGTTGACAGATATATATTGAGCTGCGAGTACATTTCTTTGTTTGCCTTCCGAGACATATTAACAAACAGCTTGATTATCCACATTTCATTGTACTCATCTATTTCGTCATACCCCCAACACCGTCGTAGACTGCGTGAATACATTCATATATCCGAGCATCTCAACCCCAAGCCTCTGCTTTCAACGCCCAAAGATTACAACCTAGACCAACACCGCAGTCATGGAGAAGATCAAGAGCTTGCTGTAAGTAAACACAATCCATCCACCGGCTCGGGGACATCTTCAAGATCCTGATTTATGCCGCAGGTCGCACCACAAACACGATAAAGCCGATGATAGCCACAGCACCGGCACCAGTTCGTCAAGCAAGACTCACAGTCCCCAATCTCAGAATCCCCAGATCCTCGGAGGCAGTGCAGTAAGCAAAACTCAGAATGCCCAGTCCACTGGCACCAGTCCGGCGGCGAAAACCCACAGCCCTCAGACCACCGGCACCAGTACGACAAGCAAAATTGCCCAGAACACCGGCCTTGGACAGACAACGAATCCCACTGGTACCAATTCTGGCCTCGCAGGTGAAAGATCCCATCTTGAAACCAACCGCGATAACACTGCGGGAAATTCTCGTGTCCCAGGTTCCTTTCCCTCAGGAAGTGACAACACCACCGGCAGTCACGGCCTAGGTTCAACCAATACCAGCTCTGGCTTGGGAACTTCTAACACAAGCGGCATTTCGTCAGGAACTAGTCAGACAACATCAGGACCCCATTCATCAAACCTTGGGAATAAAGCTGATCCAAGAATTGATTCGGATAACTCGAGAATTTCGGGATATTCTGGAGTTACAGGCTCGAACCCAAGTTCTGGCCTTCAGACTTCCTCAGGCCTAGGTGAAACTGGTCAAGGTTCTCACTTCTCTCGCGATGAACGAAATCTAGATTCAGGTTATGCTGGCACTGGATCTGGTCTGACCGGCACAAACCAAAGTTCTGGCCAACACTTGGGTCGTGATGCGGCTGTAATTGGTTCCGCTGGTGGAGTAGGTGAAGGTCTTCACCACCACCACACTGAGCACCAAGGTAACCTGGGTTCAAGCAATACACCAATTGCTGCAGGGTTCACAGGTCAATCTTTACCCCATCGCTCAGGCTCCGGCATGACTGGAAACACTGAAAGTTCCGTCTACAGTCAAGATTATTCTGATGCAGGAACCACAGGACAAAGCCTGCATCACACAGGACCAGAGTTCTCAGGTCAACATCAAGGCTCACACTTGGGTCGGGACGCTGCTGCACTTGGTACGGCTGGCGCAGTGGGAGAGAGTATTCGTCACCACAACCAAGGTACCAGCGGCTCCAACACGGGTTTGACTGGCTCCTCCGGTGATTATGAACCTCAACGCGTCGGTTCTCCAGACGGAGTAAGTTTTGACATGCATTCCTTCCCACATATACTTGATTCAAGGCCCACGCTTACAAATCGAATAGCCACACAAATTGACTATTGCAAACGCTCTTGACCCTTCTGTGAACTCAGAAGGTGTCCGAAGTGTGGGTCTCGAAAATGCCCGCCATCATTCGCGGGAACACGGAGGCGGAGCTGAACAGGCTGATAAAGATCACGGTTCAACTACCACAGATGTTTCAACTCCAACCGCAGTCGCTCCAATACCTGGTCTGGACATTTCCTCGGGTCACCTTGTTGGCAAAGATGATGCTCTAGCACGCGGCGCTGATGCTGCAAATTATGAGACTGGCAACAACCACCATCACAGCCACAATCACAGCCATGAGTCAGACACTGGCGCCAACAAAGCTCTTCCCTCGGCACCAGGAAACTACGGCATTGGTACTGGCGCGGGCACAGGAAACGCACTTGCTGGTGAGACTGGACACCAGGGCCATGGTCACGGTGCTATACCACTGGATGAGAAGTCTCGCGGAACAGATCTCGGAGACAAGCTTCACGGTACTGATCGCAACCGAGGCGTTGCTGGAAGCTCCGGGCTTCCTGGTACTCAGGGGTATGGGTCTGGCACCTCTGGTACTCAGGGACATGAGCCTGGCATCTCTGGTGCACAGGGTTACGGGTCCGACACCTCTGGTGCTCGGGGATATGGGTCTGGTACCTCTGGTGCTCAGGGCTACGGGTCTGGTACCTCCGGAACAGCTGGTAAGATGCTATTCCCTACAATTCGAACTTAATGTTACAAGACCTGTACGTCTTAAATTGAAGTACTAACTTTTCGTTCTACAGAAGGTCAACACTCTGGCGTCATTGGAGGTCACCATACTGGACGTGATGCTGCTGCAATTGGTGGGGTAGGTGCACTCGGTGCATATGAGTACAGAGAGCATGAAAATACCACTGGCCAACAACATTCAGGTCTGGGTAGCTCAGGACAGCGCTCGGGTGTCTCTGAGCCCCTGAACACTCAATCTTCTGGTCAACACTCTAGCGCAGTTGGAGATCACCACATCGGACGTGATGCCGCTGCAGTAGGAGGGGCAAGTGCACTTGGTGGATATGAGTACAGAGAGCATGAAAATACCACAGGCCAACATCATTCAGGTCTGGGTAGCTCAGGACAGCGCTCGGGTGTCTCTGATCAACCCCTGAACACTCAAAACTCTGGTCAACACCCTGGCGCAGGTCATCATACTGGACGTGATGCCGCCGCAGTAGGAGGGGCAAGCGCACTCGGTGCACATGAGTATAGAGAGCACGAAAAGACTACTGGTCAACACTCCGAGACTTCCGGGTCAGGACGACACTTTCCCTTGACCGGCTCGGGACACCAATCAGGTCACCAATCAGGGCCCACAGGCACTGGTCAGCACTCCACCTCGACAGGTCAAGAATCTAGCATAGCGGACAGCATCAAAAACTATGGCGCCAGCCCCGAAGGTCTTAGCGAAGCAACGACCGACCAAGACGGCAACGTTATCGGCAGCGAATCCAATATCGAGAGTGCTGAGCACACTGGTCGAAACAGACTTCACAAAGACCCACCTGCCAATTACAGCCACGGCCCCGTTCCTGGAAGTTATTAAGATGTGATTTCAGTTCAATTGGTTCAGGAATTGCTTGGCTAGGGTTGGATCTTGGGGTTATGTATTAGCTATATTGCATGCGATATGAATTTATAAACGTTTTAATGTCCTTTCCATGCCTGTTTCAGGCGCTGAGTGACATGGGTTTCGCGACTGCTTGAATGTGTACAAGTTTGTGATTTTACCCCTTCGACTCCTTACCTGTTACGGTATCGGCAGTCTGAAGAGGTGCTTGCAGGGGGTAATTTTGAGTTGGATGGAACCCGGGGGGGAGGAGACTTTTGTTTAGGGAGGTGGGTGGAGGGTTGATGGGAGTGGAGATGCTGCTCAGTGGTCACTAGGTCAAATAAATGAATTTATCCCGGCCGGCAATTCTGGAGTTTTGTCCACATCTGAACATATGCGAATAAAATTCCTCATTGGTAAGTCTCTAACTTCTCAGAATCAATCAAACAGCACTTCAGATAGGCGTTGTTTTGCCTCCTCCGCATCCCAATCAACCAATATCCTTTCCTTCTTATCCTGCATTTTCCACTCCATAAAGAGCTCCATGGCTGCTCTTTCCTTCTCACTTAATAAATTGACCCTCGTTCCCCATAGGTTATCCGTAGCAATATCATCGTCTCGGGTACCAAAAAACTTCTCATCTAAATACTTCCAAAACACGGTATCAAACGCCCAGCTGTTTTTCGCAGCATAATTGAGCCAGAATCGGCCAGTCTCCCAACTTTCACGCATGTGCGTGGACAAGCAGAATGGCAAGGTTTCAGAGCCCATGTCTTTTTCAACTCTCTCCATAGCCGATAACCAAGTTTGCAACCGCATGCCATAGACCTTGGTCCAGTCGTCAATGCCCGGTTTCCACGATTCTGGCACTTCGAGAAGTAACCACCAAGGACAATCCAGTATGAATTGTGTAGGTCCAGCATAAGTAAGCTCCTAGTCTATGACTGCAACGATATCGTCAGAATCATCGACGAGGATATTTCTAGGTCTAAAGTCATCGGCCCAAAGCCTGAACGATGCCACATTACTCGGGGCGGGTGAAAGGCGAGAAGACCGGCTTTTAGACTGCGACTGCGCTGACCAGCTATCGTCAGCAAAGCCGAAACTGGAGAGTCGATGATCTTTCGCCAACCGGCGGAAGAGTTGTCGTGCCACGTATTTGTTTCGGCAATCATCCTTGGTGGTCACGAGGTCGCTGTGTTGGAAAATGAGCTGTGCCATGTGCATATTAGCTAAAGCAATATACTACTCATTTGTTGTGCTATATGTCTTATTCTCTAGCGGGAATATAGCACGGGGAATATTTACGAGTTGTAGCATATCGTTTATGTTCTTGGAGAGAGGGCGTCCCGTGACGGAGAAAGTACTATCGTCGTTCTTAGATAACGATCTAATGCGATCGAATGAAAGCCGAGAGATCTGTAATAGGCACCGTGCCGCTTTGCCGTAGAAATTGGAGAGTACGGTCTCTGAGATGTTGGGATCCAGGACAGAAGACACGTCGGGGTCGGGGTTGGGCATTTTCATTCGATGAACCATTAATCCACGATTTTCCACGTGTTGGAGGATCATGAAAGGACCAAGGTCAGACTTTTCGCCGTAGTAGAATAGCTCAGGAACTGGAATCTGGGTGTGTTGTTTGACATATCTTGCTGTGGCGCCTTCTTGAAGAGTCTTCTCAATTGGAAACTGAACCCAATCGGGGCAAGGCAGACGAACATAGACATCGGAGACAATTCCCTCTACTTGGACTTTGTATAAGATATTGTATCCACCGATGATTAAAGGTGGCGTAAATGTTGCTTTTCTCCCGAATTTCTGCCCCGCAATGGAAGCTGCCAGTTCGCAGGTGTCTCTCCTTCGAAGCCGTTTCTGTGATATTTCCGATGCTCCATCGTTTTTGTCCCATGCCAGGTTATCTAGCTGTGCTCTCGCGTCGCCCATTGTGACTTCGGTCATGCCAAGTGGTTCCTTGGTGATGAGATGAGATTAGACAAGGTGAACTCGAGTCCGATGAAGTTGCTAGTCCAAGAGACGTGAGAAAACGCAATAAGTGATCAAAGACTCGCGGCACCGGATCTGGGTAAAGTTTCAATCAGTGCAGATCTGTTGGGGTTGGCTGTCCGAGAAGTGTATTGCTGGCAATGACAATTATAGAGTGTCACAGTTCGGTAGAGCATCAATATAAGGGTTTTATTGACTAAGACAACTACGAAGAAGCCCGAAGTTGGAAATAACCTCAAAAGCACGGACCATATCATAAGCGAGATCTCAGCGCATCGATCCATAACGTGACAATCAGATCTTAAGCATATCTAAACTCTCATACTCCCATACACCTCCCCAAACCTAAATCTCACAGGACCCCTATCCGTCGACGACATCCCAACACTCGCACCTCGCTCGCCCTCTACAATATTATACTTAACCCCCTTCAATCTCTTCAGTTCTCTCTCCAGCTCCTCATCCGTATACGCACCAACATCCGTGCCCAAATCCTCCATCATCGCCTCGCTAACATCCAGTGCAGCTCTGTACTTCCCCAGCCCTCTGACATGGCTAAAGGCACTATGTTTGCCCGTGATGATCCATACGACATATGTACTAATGATCCAGAGAGTATTGCACATGAAGAACCACAAGATAACGGAGCTAGAGAACCCCCATTGGTAGCTGCCGTTGGCAATGCATTGTACGTTTGCTGTGGTCTGAAAGTAGCTCAGCTCATAGGTTTGGTTTTTGTAGCAGTAGACTGGCATTGCGTTTCTATTCGCGCTCATTTGGGCGTAGACGATATAGGGTATTTTACGTTCATATTCTACATCAAGGCATATATCAGTCATCAATCAGGCTTATTTGTAAAGAGATAGGAGACATACCCCATTGGCCGTAGAGGGTGTTCCAAAGCGGCGCGTTCGACCCACTTTGCAATAAAACGTTTTCACAATTGAGCTCTCCGTGCTCGGAAGAGTTGGTAAATTGGAATCCGAGATTTGCACCTGTGGACATGTCGGCGAGGTTCGCATAAGTGGTGTTATCGTGAAGCTTGACCATAGCATCGTTCCTAGCGACGTATCCAGTCATGACATTGGTGAGCGTTGGCCAGAGACCAACCCATAACACACTCAGCGCCATCCAGACCAGGAGAAGTTTCCGGCGAAACCTGAGCTTCGTAAAGATAGTCCGGACGATTATCCCCAAAGACCACATGCGTGGCCACGAGAAGGAAACCGCAGTGAAGAAGTCGTACGATACTCGCTCCGTCTCCATGATCCAGAGGAGAATGGCACAGTAGATTCGATAAGTGACCCACCCTAGCAGTACTTGCCCGCCTCGAGAGATGATTATGTCCCACAACAAATCAACAAACTTCGCTAGGCTGAATGAAAGTTTGCCAAATGCTATGTCGACATTAAGAAAGCCTGACCAGCCGCTCGGGTCTGGGGTCATAAAATTCCTCATATTAAGATCTGCGCAGATTGTTGTAACTGAACCGCTGTAGTTGCCGGGGTCGAAATCTAATATAACGATTAGCAGCATCCCCGCTGTCAAAGCAAGTGCAGTCAAGAATGCTGCTGCATCACTGACATGTGTCCAGACTCGTCTGCGAAGAGAACGTTGGCAATATGACTTTGGCGGCAACTTATTTCTCGAGGCTTGGGAATCGACATCATCGCCGGATTTTAAAGATGGCGTTGAAGACTGGTTGAGAACGTGCAATGCAGCTTGTTTCCGGGTGTGTTCTGGTGCAGAAGCGTGGAATAGAGGCGACGGGTTGGGATCGTGATGGGGTAGAGACTCATAGCCTGGTCGCCGTCTTTTCGGAATCAGCTCAATGCTTTCCATTTTCGACTAAGTGTTTGTGACAAAAGCGTTGGTTGCCCCGCCGGACGGAAAATGCCCAGCCCTTAAACAATGTGCCAAAACTCGGGTATGTTGATCGGCCACTCTTTTCATCCATGGAAAGGCTGTGTATGCGGCGTAGTGACCCATGCAAAATGGAAGGATAAGCTATGATTCGCC
This sequence comes from Lachnellula occidentalis, assembly GCA_007821535.1. Taxonomy (NCBI): domain Eukaryota; kingdom Fungi; phylum Ascomycota; class Leotiomycetes; order Helotiales; family Lachnaceae; genus Lachnellula; species Lachnellula occidentalis. Next base: position 16,339 of record QGMI01000130.1, on the reverse strand, counting down.
AATTGATACGACCTGAACGAGGCGGAACAGAAACAAGCTCAGCCCTAATCAGCAGCTGAAAATAGCGTGATACCCTAGTATTAAAAGAGATTAGAAGTGGATCTGTAACAAGCTCCATATCTGCTACTCGTAAAGCACCCAATCGTGTGATGCGAATGTCTTAAGCGAGAAGCATATAAAAAGATTCCTTAATAGTAAGATAGTACGGTATGGCCATTACGTCTCATACTAGCGTCAAGCTCTTATTCGATTATTCCTATGACCTGTGCATTCTAATAAAATAGATGCTTTATAGAGTCAAGTGAGGCGGCTCGTTTGCTACTCTAAGCTATATAAAGATATAGTTTTCTGCTCCTTGAAAACCTTTAGCCTTTATTATAAGATATTAGGATCTCTTGATTTCCTTATTTAACATCTCTTATAAGCCTATTCCGCTAGCTTAGAGCTAGTAAAGTGCGCATAGCTAGTAAGAACCTCTATTTAAGCTGTGCTAGCCAAGGCCTAAAGGGATGAAATGGTTATCACTTTATCTCCGTCGCTAAGAGCGTAACATATAAAAGCGAAGTTCAATTCTGTTTCATTTGTGGACACATCTTAGATATTGCGAAGGTGGGTAGAGAGAATTTATTTCGTTTATCACTACTCCTCGAAATTTGTGTCACTTTACAAATAACGTAACCTGTACTTAGAGTGCCGCTAATTGGCATCTTGCGTACGATGTTGGTCACCAAGAAGAATAAAAAGTAGCTAGTGCGAAGAGCTGTGGACTGATTTTGAAGGTGAAGATAAACTACCTGGCAAATCTCGTTGTGGTACGCAAGGCCATATAAGCAGCCGCACATCGGTACCATATCACCAATTCCCAGCTTTATCAATGATAGGAAAAAATCTTTATAGGTTTTATCTCCGGAGAAGTAACTTCTAGTACCCTGAAAGCGAAAATACAGTTGAGTGCTGTTCACTTTCCCGCCTTCGACATCCTCCAACTGCTCACTCACGCAAAACCCCCACGAAGTGAACCTGCTGGTGCCCGAACATAGATTTCATAAGATCTGATCTGATCCTTATCTGGTCCCGCCATTCTGCCGCCGAAACCTTTCCCAATTCACCACTTTGATGAGCCCAGTGGTTGCCATGAACGAATGCGAACTTCTGGAAGCCGGCCCTCAAGGCGGACCTTATTCTTTTCCAAGAAGAGCGCCACGTCTTTCCGAAAAGATTCCATTCCTTCGGAGGTATGAAGGCAACAATCTAAAAACTGGCACGGATGCGGTGGATTGACATCGAATGGTTTAGGAAAATGTGCCGTTAGATACAGGATTTTCAGCCCCTTCAAATAATCCAGGCTCAGCCCAACCAGCTTGTAAAATGACTTCTCGCTCCGATTCCAAACAATTTGGCGAATTTCCAGTTGCCTGACATTTGAGAAACCGTCCGTATATTCATCCAGCCTCGGCCACCTCCACATATTCTTGGCTGGGTTCAAGTTCATGCATATGGGATAGGAGACGTAAGGTATGTCCCGCACGGGATCCAAGCACAAGCGAGTATGTGTATTGATGGAAGGGGGCCTGGGCTTTATATTCCAGTCTAAAAGGGTGTATTGCTTCAGTGTTTCCATCCGGCTTTCATGGTTGATTCTCAAGGTGATAGGAGCTTCTCTCTGTAGACGACGCGCCGGTGAATCGTAACTGTTGCGCACACGATAGACTGGATCCAAATTGACGGAGGTCGGTGCGGGAAAGGCCAAGTTCCAGACTATCAACCTTATCTCCGTGGGCAGGTTAGGGAAGCACGTGAAGGTATCTAGAGTGTCGTATGCTTGAAGGAATAGAGCCCGGGTAGGGTCTGCAAGCTCATATTCGAAGATGGCTTTCGACTCCGCCGTTTGTGTATCTGGTGGGTGGGTGCTGGGATTAGAAGTTAGCAAACGATCTAGTTTATAGTCTCCAGCAATCGAAAGGAAAGATCACTCACAAAAGCATACTCGTCTGCAAATCTGGGTTCATGTCTGGCTTGCGGAGAACCAGTGCTTGCATTGACAGTGTTGATAGTACGGATATTGGAAGATTAGGGTGTAATGGTCGCGGCAGAAGTTGGAGAGCCAAGGTTGCTTTGCATGTGGAAATTCAATGGCAAGCCTGTGAATAGGAATGGCTGCCATCACGTGGCACTTTACCCTCGAACGAACTAGGGGCCTTTGGACCAAAGGCTCTTTCACTGCAGCTCGTCTTCACACTAACCATCATAAGCTAACTCGAATGAAGTTGGGCAATTATTCAGGAAATATAACTAAGCAGCTAAATATGTTGTGAGGGGGTATAATTAATCTACCAGCTGCAAAACTGGTAGTGTGTCAGAAGCTTCCCAGCCAGTCGAATCTTCTGACTCAACGCAATGCATGCTTCTTATAAACATGCCGTAAACCCATATTAAGATCCTTGCGCAGGCGTGGTGATCTGACTGATAACGAAATATTCAGCAACTCAATGCCGTATGTTATTGGGAGAAAAAAGCTGGCTCGGTGTCTGAGAAGGCAATGAAGAAGCACTACTCGAAACACTTGATCAGGGCGTATGGAATGTTCCGTATTCGTGACCGACTTCATCGTCCTCCGAGTCATTGATCATATCATCTTCCAAACTTTCAATCGCATGATTCTCGAATCATGCGCAGCATCATGAATGGATTTCCTCTTTGTTCTTGGCTTCGTCCTTAGTTGTGTAGTTGATTATCTGGAGATCTAATATTCGTTCTCCGTGAAGTAGACATTTGGGACTTTAACTCTTAAACCCTGCTCGATTTGCTGCTGCAGATATGGCTTAAGCTCTGCCAAAAATCCGTTGTTTTCCCTTTGAACATGCTCCGGACTGCCAAAGGTCCTGGAAGTGAACCTCAAATCCTCCAAACCTGGAAAATATTGCAAAATCCCTATGTTGAATCCATAGATGGTCATGTCTTGAATTTCGAAGTTTTTGATAGCAAGGAGAACACTCGGAGCGTTCATTTCTATATACTCCAGCACAGCCTGCATGTCATCGTCTTCCAGATGCGGTCTGAGGTAGACAGAATCAACGGCGGGGTCGATCCAAAGTGGTAATTTGAGACACTCTCCATCCTGATCACATTGACAAGCTTGAATATCCTCCTCTGCAAGATCTTCTTTGATGAATACAATGCTGTAATGCTTCAGGGTCTCGCATCGACTCTCTTTGTTTATTGAAAGTGTGACGGGGAATTGAGTCTTCAACAGGTTAAACTTGTGGTAAGCTGCCCCTCGAGATTTTGGTCCCATTTCACTCCAATTCTCCAAAACCGTAGGCCCAAAAACGCATGGCCCCACCAACTCAACGTGACGTGGAGCAGGGAAAGAAAGGCTCCAAACTTTAAGGCGAATTTCGATGGGCAACTTTGAGAAGAGCGTGAATTGACCAAGCTTTTGGGGAAAGAGGATAACTTGTGGATCGGGGAGCTCAATCGTGAGAGCGGCAAACAAAGCTTGAATGTCCGGAGGAGCGTTCATCTTTGAGGCGTTGAGATCTGAATTCAAGTCAGTCTAATCCAACAAAAACAATTGAGTGAATTGCATCTAGAACTCAATAACATACCGCTTAAGTGTTTAGTTCTGGTGTGTTTCGATCGAGAGAGCTTGGGGTGAATGGGTGCGCTTTCGCTTTAAGAAGGTCGTAAGATAATGAGATTCCCACTTCTATTCCGTGTTGAGATATCGAGGTATTGAAGAATGAGATCAATGGAGGATGGATGGTGAGACGCTAAGAATGTCTCAGAAACACGGGAGTTTGTTGCAAAACTTCAGCTTTCGGATTTTGGGAGTAGGAAGAGGTAGATCCGAACTCCGTGTTGTGGATGCCGAGTGATGTTGGTGTTTTCGATCTTGTCACTATGAGGTTCTCAGGACGGGGAATAGCTTGCTGCCATGGATAAAGAGAGTTGCCGGTGTGATGGAAGGCTTTCGCTGGAAAGTGAAGTCAAAGTACCTAGGTAGGTAAGAATGGAAGTGAACAACCACGTGAAGTTAGGTTCTCTCTCGCTTACATAAACTCGTTTTGAGATTCACCAGATGTTCGCCGACATGTCAAGCGCGACAAGTCTAGTTTGCTAGCTAAGGATTGTGTAGGTTATTTCTGTTACCAACCTGCTATCTAATTGCCTCAATGCCAGTCAGTCAGCGCATCAGCTCCAACCTTATCCTTTATGATCCGTTCACTGAGGTCCCACAGCGCTGCACCTAGTGCTGGATCAGAAGCTTGGCTAGACTCCTTGCCCGGCATACCCTAGATCACCTCAGTTAGAACTCTACCATATCGTTGGCAGGATGTCATTGTGAACTTTGAACGTACCGGATCGTTAAGATAATAACCATTCCAGTTCTTCTCTTCAACTTCCGGACTCGTCGCCGCGTATCTGTTTGCACGAATACTCAGTTTCGCCTATATGTCAAAGGTTGCCGCAGCTTCTGGAAGCTATGAGCTGGAGTGACTCACAATGCACTGTATGAGCCCTGCTCCGGGTCTCGGCCGCCAGCTAGCATTACACCTGTGATCATCTTACCGAGCAGCCCCGGGTAGGCATCTTTCCATTGTTGCTGCATAGCCGTGTTCACCTATGAAGAATGAGCGCCGCATTATAGGGTGGGAGAATTGGACCTGACTCACGGCTCCTGGATGCACGGATAGGGCGTATATATTATCGCCATTCTTCTTGATGACCCGTTCAACTATACCGTACTTGACGCCGAGGATGATGGCGAGCTTTGTCCTCCCGTACACTTCAGTAGAACCGATGTCAGGATTGTTGATCTCTTCCAAAGATCCAAAGTGCACTACTGACGGGGCACCTCTGTGCATCTCAGAGGCTTCAAAGACAATGCGAGGCGCAGGCGTGTCTGGAAGCTTGGAGGTCTTCCGGAGGAGTGGGTAAAGGAGGTTTACAGCATAGAATTGACCAAGCCAATTGACACCAAAGTGCCGGTCAATCCCGTCTGCATCTTCTCCGTATTGATTGGCGTTAATACCGGCACTAAGAATGAGCTTTTGGATATGTTAGCAGGTCTTTGCTGACTCCTTACCAACAGTGAAGAACGCACAAGGTCTAATCTCTTTCCCCGCTCACGAAGACCGGTGAACACTTCTTTCACCTCCTTGAGAGATCCCAAGTCGCAGGGCAACCACTCAATCTGTGCGTGGTCCCCAACCTCTTGCTTGATTTTGGCAATGGCATCGTTACCCTGGTCTTCCTTGCGGTTGATCATGATCACGCGAGCCTTGTTCTGTACGAAAGCTCTCGATATTTCATAGCTAGGTATCAATTGTATCAGTTTCTCTGACTATGTTATTATCGGGAACAGATATTACCCAATACCAAAGGCTCCGCCTGTAACGATAGCTACCCGGCCTTCAAGATCATGAATCTCCTTTTTAGGACCAATTACAGGATGGAGTACGGATTGCATTGTGACGGGTATTTGATTAATCTATTAGAATTTGGTAGGAGGGTGTTTCGAGGATCGTTATGATAGAAAGTAGGCTGGATGAAGTTCAATTTATTGATGGCCCTTCTGCCTTTGCGCATATTATACGTGCATCCAGCCTTAAATGCTATGACGTTTCTCCTAGTGCCTATTTGGTGCGGGTCATAGTTTCCTCCGTAATATGTGGTACTGTGGTACTGATTTGTCTAAGTGCCGTATGTCATCGACAGAACCGGACAATATACTCCGATAAACTGAATGGCCACGCTTACGACCAATTGCTTAAACCGTCCTGCTTGACAGAACGTACTCTATCTTCTTATGATTTCGATCGTTATTTTTTACCAGGTAAAACAGGATTCAAATATTATTATATTATAATTACATCATGTTTTATGCGAGTTTGTGGCGATCTTTGTAATTATTTCTCTTGGCGCATTGGAGCAAGCCGACTTGGATCTGCACTTACTATAGAATGGCTGCAATCAATGGCCATAGTCATCTGGGTTCCTACGATCGTCCATTGCAAATGCTAGGTTAGTAGACTGGTCTGCTTTATACGTTTAGAGACTGTACGGAGTACTACCTAGGTATCTACACGCCCGTATAATTATAGAACCATGTGCAAAGAAAAAATCCCTTTATTAGGTATACTTGTGGTTATTTGGCGCGCTAAGGTACTATATGTTCTGGTGGAAGTTATAGCTATTAATCCATTTTTCAGATAGTCCCAGCAACGTGGGTAGACTGTTACTAATGTCGTGGGGTTGCGATGCGCTACTACGTGATAAATAGTTAGGTGCCTAAGCTGGGGGAAGCCTTATAAAACGGGGTTTCCCTACTCACTTAGAACACCATCCATTCTATAATACATTTATTACAACCCCTTATTATTTTACTTATTAATTATGAGTGTTCTATAAGTCAGATCCTAGCCATAGAGTTCGCGGTTGTGTTGCCCCTCAACATTAGTAGTAGGGCTATAGCTAAAATAGGTTAAATCTATAGGTAAGTCCAGTCCTAGTTATAAATAATAATATAGGTCTAGTATTTAGTATATACAACTTGGCAGGTTCAGTATTAGGCAATTGACGAACAAATATATACTTGATGTTTCAAGTGCTCATATTGCTACTCTAAATATACAAGTTGCTACCAAACTCCATAATTCTTAGACACGACCTTTGATTTCTCCAACAAAATCTGCTTCATCATTGGCCTTCTCCATTCGCGTAAAAGTGACTCGCTTAGTAATTGTCATCCCCCTTCGCCAACAAGCCAAGCGAAAAGTTTACTTGGTGCTTGGATTGGGACTAATTGTCTTATCCGGAAACTTCCTAAACAGATCCCCCAAGTGATCAATCGGCGCCGCCATCAATCCTACCACAGTCTCGAACGGTGGTTTGTTTGGTGCACTCGGGTGGCTGCGGCTCGGAACAAAGGCTTTCGTGCGGCCAAAGGATTTGGCTATAGACTCGCTCTCATTGCTTTCGATAGCGCTTTCAAGTGCTGGGAGGTCGTCGTTCTCTTCTTCTTTGATATGTTGATTCAGGTCCTTCATGAGAACGTCGAGAGTTGATAGGAATTCGGGGTTGTCTGGCGTCAGGTTCTGGAATTTGTATAGAGAGTCCTTGACCTGTGGCCGTTAATTCAAATACCAGTTTTTCCTGCAGGGGTCTCAAACGTACTGATTGATGTTCGTCACGATCTTTGTCGGCCATGGCTTGGCCTTTGGGACCGAGGTGCTTTGCAAAGGCGGGATAGACTACCAGCTCTTCTCCGATGGAGTGACGAGTCAACTCCCAAGTGAACTGATTTTGCCAGCGGGTCTTGGAGTCATCGTCGGTTGCCGTGCGGATATTGTCAGCATATTCCTTGATCTCTTGATGATCCTTCTTGATAACATCTGAAATGGTAGATATGGCGGCGCGTGATATAAAGGTGTTGTGCTTGAACTTGAAAGGATGGATTGCCGCGAGATTAGGACGGGCAGCCTTGGTCAGGAAAGACATGGAGATTGGATCAGGAGGTGGGATTCAGGTAAAAGGAAAGCTGGATGGCGTGGGAATGTTGGCGTTGTGGTTGTGGTGATGTGGGTTGAAGGTGTGGCTGCATTGTGAGAAGCTATGGTAGAGCCAACTATATACCGGTGAAGCCCTCAGACCACGCAAAGAATGCTTCCTTCCCATCCCTACCGCGCATCCCGAGGCTGCCACTATGTCATATTCCGTATCCCGCCTTGATGTTGTAGATGTAAAGCTCTAAACGGCATTGAGACTGGCCATTTCTGATTGGCAAGCGTAATGCGGGGTAACTAGCTCCCTGCTAAGAGGCGCTAGTGGACATGGAGCGGGAGCACGGTGCCTAGACTCTAGTAACACAAAGATTACCAGGATCTCGCGGGTCGGACGACTTACTCCGTAACCCACTTCCTGGTATTTGGACCTGCCATGACATGCCCTGCACCCTGCATCATTCCCCAATCGAGGTCACGTGATGTCAGTGCGACGGGATGATTTAAGTCTCGTCATGGCATCGCATAGCATGCCATGCTTCCACTGGGCGTGGGGGCTATGTATATTGGCACTTTGAGCTTCAAAATATTCATCAACACCACCACCAACACCAACTCCAAATTACTGCCACCATACTGAGCATCGTACCTTGTCGCAAGTCTACGAAACATTAACGCCCATCACTTCGATTCCCCAAACAAAGCCTCTACCAAAAGTCCAAAGAAAGCCTCTTCGCAGCTACAAGAATGTCACGTAACGTTTGCATCGCAGCTGTTGATGGGCAGACCGGCTTCTTGATCGCCGAATTGCTCATGACCGACAAGCAGTTCTCCAGCAAGGTTGACTCTGTTTGCGGACTCTCGCTGCACCCCACGTCCGCCAAATGCAAGGAGCTCCAGAAGCTGGGCGTCACCATCATCCCACACAAACCCGGAAAGGTCAAGGAGATGGCAGCCACACTGAAGGACTCGGGCGCAGATGCGCTGTGCATCATCCCACCGACGCACAAGGACAAGTTCGATATCACAATGGAATTGGTCACTGCTGGCAAGAGAGCCGGAGTGCCAAACGTATGCCTGGTCAGCTCCGCGGGTGCAGACATGGCCGATGCGAAGAAGCAGCCACGTCTCCGCGAGTTCATTGACATTGAACAGCTGGTTATGGAAGCAAAGGGTGATGCCAAGACCCAAACTGGCCACTCTCCAGTCGTTGTCCGGTAAGTGATCCATTGGCTCCTACCCACCTGCGCATTTGTACGTCGAGACTCGACTAACGTGCCTGAATAGAGCCGGCTTCTACGCAGAGAACCTACTGAACTATGGTCCACAACTCAAAGAAGGCACCATGCCACTGCCAATCGGACCAAATCACAAATTTGCACCTATTGCTCTCGGAGTAAGTTCAAGCACCACAGTGCCAATGGATAGTGAGGGGATATGAGCTAATCGACCTAGGACGTCGCCCTCGTTGTCGCACATGTTCTTTCAGGAAAGGGCCAGCATGGATTCGATGACAAGCACCGAGGCCAACTCATCGTTCTCACAGGTGAGAATTAACTTTCCTGATTCCAGGAATCTAGTTAACCAAAATAGGACCTATGATGGGAGCGGGAGAGGAGCTTGCAGAGGCGGCCAAACAGGCTTTAGGAGTAGACATGCAATTTGAGGATATTTCCGAGTACGTATCGCTCTGCAATCAATTTCCCAATACTGTACTGATGATCTTGTAGGGCCGAAGCAAAGCGTGTCTTGCATGCGCAGGCACCTGCGGACGCTTCCGAGATTCAGTATTTGCTAGAGTACTATTCTCTTGTGCGAGAAGGCAAGACGAATTACATTTCCACTTGCGCCTTCCATGATATTACTGGCCAGCATCCGCAGGAGCTGGTGGATTTCTTCAAGGTGTATGCCGATGAATTTAAACCCGAGCACGCGAACAAGAAGAGAAAGATGAATGGGAAGTAGAAGGATGCAGGATACGTAGTCTGTAAAAACAAATAATTTGATCTGTATTTGTAATAAATTTGCGTCCATCAGCCTGTAGTCAGTTGAGGAAGTCTTCACTTGTGCAAACCACCTAGTCCCGAGACAATTTCAACAGAATCACTTTTTCCGACTGAGGTACGGACACAACTATAGTAGCAGATCACATGGTCCTCGAGAATGTACTAGCATTACACGCTAAACTATTTAGTCTTTTGTCGACAATTTGATAACGTTCTATTCTGGTTTGGAATTTTATTTTACGAGTTTACGTCCGGATGTCGTCTATTCGAGCTCTTTATAGGCGCATCGAAACGCTTGTCCCTACTCCCCAGATATCTTTCCTAGCGCCTGGCGACCGGCATAATAGAGAGATGGCTTGACTTTTCCGCCTTTCGAACTTAGTAGGCCAATTACAATTTATATAACGTGACGCCTTTACGCAACATAGTCATATAGCCAACCATGGTACGTACCGACACGAGACGCGGTATAGACGTAATAAAGGTACGTCAAACACTTCTACGTACATGTAAAACCATTTCATATAACGTTAAATGACTAGACCTGCACCTACAAAGTTGTTTATAACTAGAACCTTTGTCAGGAAGACTGCATATTAGGGTAGTAAGAAGGGATGCATTCTAGGGATACCCTTATAGGGCCCTGATATATAGGCTATCTAGCGTGGTACTAAGGGAATAGAGCGCTAGGCGTTACGTAATCACGTATATATGTGATAGAATCTAGAAGTTCGAAAAAGACGTTAGCGTCCTTATTAACTCCTAGCTACTTTAAAGTAAGCTAGTATAGATAAAAGAAAGTAAAGAAGTATATCCTTTATACCTACTATTACTATTATAATATAGAGCTTATTATACTAAAAGTAAAATATTATAAATATTATATAATACTACTTTAAAATTTTATTATACTACTTTATAATCTTAAATTAGCTTATTATATTCTAGTAATTTGATATTAATCTATATGTCCTACTTAGGCCTATATCTATCCTATCTTACTAGGTACTATATTATAGTACTTCTACCTTTCTTACTAATATACTTATTAAGAAGCTTTTTAATACTTTAAAGTCTTTAGAAATACTAATCGTAAAAGGCTTTTATAGAAAAAGGCACTTATAAGGATTAATATCTAGTAGTAAAATAGGTTCTAGATAAGTAATAGAAAAGATATTATAGATATAGTAATACTAAAGAAGGTCTAGGTAATATACAAGTCGCCTAATATATTTAGTAACTTAAAAAGGTCTAATATATTACTAGCTAAGCTTCTTATTCTTAATTATAAATAGGTTATATCTTTTATAAAGATAAAGGAGTACCTAATTACCTACTTTAAGAAATATAGCTATATAGTACTAGTTGTAAGTAGCTTTATCTTAAAGCCTAATAAGATTAAGTATGTCTTAGACCTTAATATAAGTCTAGGAAAGGTTAATCTTAAGAGCTTCATTTGCTAGATTAGGCGTAAAGTTAGATATAAAGCTATAAACGATCTTATTTAAAGTCTTTCCTATTAGACTAATAGAGTTATTAAACTTAGCTTAGATATAGAAGAGTATCTTAGGCTATTACTAGATATCTTCTAGAATAGCGAAAAAGTATTATATTACTAGCTCGATCTACTAATTAGTTCTCTTACTAGTTCTATCTATCTAGAAGTAGTAAGCTATACTATAGAATAGCTAGACGCCTAGTCGAGTGAAAAGCTAGGTCTAAAGTATAAAGAAAAACTTAGGATTATAATCTAAGATAATAATCTTTAGTATATCCTAGTTTATAATCTAAAGGTACTTAATTAGTATATCTGCCTATTATTATACTAACTAGATCTTTATACTAGGGATTAAGGTAATATATTTGAAAAACTTATAAGTAGTACTTATTACTATATTAAACTTCTTATATAAAGTAGGAAGTATAAGAATAAAATTAATAGTAATTATATAGAATAGTACTAGTAGTAATAAAATTAACTAGAAGCTTCTATATAGGGAATAGCGTCTTATTCCTATAATCTTATAATTAGAATATATACTAATAAACTTCTAAATATAGTAGAAAAGCTTATTAATATACTAGGAAGTTCTAGCTCGATTATAAGTATAAGTAAAGCTATAATATGATTTAAAAGTATATTCTATATAAAAGATATTAGCAACTATACTTTCTAGAATATAGAAGTAGGAATAATTACTAATATACTAGATAAGGCTATTATTAAGCTTAAACTTTAGCTTTACTTTATTATTATCTAGAGTATTATTATTTTAAAGCTAATAGTAGACCTTATTCTATATATTATTAATAGAATATCTATTAATAATATATTACTTAAATCTTTACTTAGATTATAAAGTATAATAGTAAAGTTATAGCTACTTAAATAATCAAAGTCTAGCTCTATAATCATTATAGGCTTCCTTAATCAAGCTATTAAGAGTCTAGAAAGAGTATCTAGAATAATATAATTAATACTAGGCTTATAAGTAATCTTAAGATCAAACGACTAGAAGTAGTTACTAGCTTAAACTAATAGTAAATTAAAGTAGTCTATACTTATTATTTCTATAGACTTCTACTTTATAATTACTATAATAGTACTATAATTAATAAAGATTCGAGTTATACTATATAATAATTTAACTATATAGCAAATCTTCTAAATTAACTAGTAAATACCTACTATTTCTAATTTAGTTAGCTAGTACTTCTCTTTAATTATTAAGAGTAGATAACTAAGAAAAAGAATTAACTAGATATTAGCTTTCTAGAAATATTTACTAGCTAGAAGTTTAATTCTTTCTTTTATATAATAAACTATTACTCTTATACTAAATTCTTTTAAGGAATTAATATTAATATAGAAGGTTTAAGTAGGATTATAATAAAAAAGGTATATTAGAATTAATAATACTTCCTAAAGCTTATAAAAGGAGACTAGCTCTACTTTAATAGAATTGATAATCTTTTTTAAGCTTAAGTAGCATTTTCAAGTTCTTTCTTTTAATAGTATATTATAAAATAGATCTATCTTTAGCTTTTAAAGTAGCTCTACTAGTATTATATAAAATAATATATATTAATAAAGCTAGCTAGTAAGACCTAGGTAGTACTTAAAGGCCTAGAAGGTCGCTAGAAAGTCGAGACTAGTAATAGCTTCTAATTTGTCGGCTATTATAATAAGGCTTAAACTATTAATATATTAACCTAAAGGTTATATAAAAGGATAGCTAATAAATACTTTTAAGAGCTTAACTAATATATATATTTTATAGAAGATAGCTAAGACCTATTCTAGATACTTTATATACTTTTTAATTATTATAAAGAAAATAACTATTGAGTTAGGAAATGGCTACGCTGGAATGCGTAAGAGCTAGTCACGTGATATGTCACGTGACTTAGGTTTGCACTAAGCGAAGCCTCTGTCTATAGTCTCATCTACGTGTTCTTTATACTTAGACTCTTTAATACAATTAGTATATATACTCAGATACCTTATAGTAATTCTAATAGGTTATAAGCTTCTAGGTTAGTATAATGTAGTACCTTATAAAGTATCTAAATGCTTTTAAGGATATTCCTTATTAGGAGCATTAGTTTAAATAGTAATATTTAAAGGAGCTATAAACCTTCTTACTTATACTTGCACTTGTATCTATACCTGCTATTATTTTTAAAAGTCTATAAATCTATCTACTGTTTCTAGAAGTCTATAAATCTAGTTGCACCTACTATACTTTCTAAATTAATATTTATTAACTAATTAGACTTCTATATGCCAATTCTAGCTTCATATAACCTTATATGACATTCTACTAACTTCTACTACTAGTAGAAACTACTTAAAATCACTTCTATGACCTGAATAAGCTTTATAAAGTAATATACAATACTTTTAGCTAGTTTATCACTTGATTTACAGCCTTCTTACTACTAGAAATCAAATTCACTTTGTATATACATATATAGGATGAAATGCTAAGATATCCTCTTATAAAGCTCTAGTAATATAGAGAGTCTAGTAAGAAATCCTTCTCTTTCTTATTAGAAATCGAAATCCTTCTAAGTAGATAGTTATTTAAAAAGTAGTAACCCTTCTTACTACTAAGGCAGCTACCTTAATAGCATTTACTATTAAATCTGCTATCCTATACTAGTAGGAGAGCTAGTAAAGCTTCTACGATGAAAAATACTTGATTTTATAGTCCTTTTCATCCCGTTTCTACTTGAAAATCGATATTTTACTAGCGATATATGGCGCCTAGGCTTACCGCCCCTAAATATAGTATAGGACGGCCCTATAAACCATATATAAAGGCTACATATTAAAGGGAACTACTATAACTAGAGATATGCTCTCTTTACTACTAAATCCATTTAAAATTTAGATAGGTAGTATTTAAGGAGTAGTAACCCTTTTTACTACTAAGGCAGCTACCTCTAAAGCTAATCATAATCGAATCTACTATATTACATCTAGTAGAAGAGTAAGACCTAGTAAGCTTAGTTCTTATAACTTCTTCTTACTACTAAATCCTTAAATCTAACTATATCTATAATCTTATAGCTTTATTAACTTCATTTAAACATTCTACCTACCTCTACTACTAGTAGAATCCTATTTTCACGCTAATTTTTAGGATCTATAAGCTTTTATAAAGCTAAATGTAAGCTTTACTACCTTTCTAACCTTTATTTACTAAAAACTTTTTTACTCCTAACTAGACCTACTATCTTTTAGTCTTTACTAACTTCACCTAAAACATTCTACCTATATCTACTAGGGCAAAATGTACCTTTAATGATAAATATAGTATCTATAAGACCTAATACGAGTCTATAGCATTTATCTAATCTTTTTGCTAAAACATTTTTCTCGCCTAACTAGATTCGTTATCTGCTAGTTCTTACTAGATTACTCTAATACATTCTGCCTATATTTACTAGCTCCTAATACTTAATACTACTTTAATAATTGCTTTAAAGAGGTAAATATAAGCCTATAGTATTTATCTAATCTTTTTACTAAAATATTTTTCATGCCTAGCTAGATTCATTATCTACTAGTTCTTACTATAATTTTCTAAAACATTCTATTTATATTTACTACGTAAAATCTAGCTTTAATAACAATTATAGCATCTATAAGCTTCTATAGAGCTAAATGCAAGCTTCAGCTTTCGTCTAAACCTTCCTTCACCTCCAAAAACCTTTCTCACTACTAAATCCAACCTACTTTCAGCCTCTTTCATATCATACAAGCTATACTAAGCTTATGATTCTCGTCTGACCTTAGAGATACTACCTTTTAAAATAGCCTTTACCTTCTTAAAAACATAAGGAGATCATATAGTAGGGCAGTAGACATACTGCCTACTAGGACATATAGAGCCTAAGAAGGGGCTAGCCTCTTTACGTTTTCATCTAATCTCAAATCTAGCTTGCTAGGCATAGTAATACTTAAATTTCAATCGATTTTACTTCTTTACTTGGATTTGTAGATAATTCACTAGGAGTTACGGCCTTAAATTCTAGGTATATGCCTATTAATACTCAATTTTAGCCTTTATATCTTCAATTTTCAAGTGAATCCGCAAATTGCAATTCTTTTAAGCTTTTTAGTTTCTTTTTACTTCTTTCCTTAATTTGTAAACGACCTACTAGAGTTTTAGCCTTAAAATTCAGGTATAACTATCATTTTGTTTACCTTTCTTAGCTATTACCTTTACTACCTATAAATCGTCTATAAATTAATAAATTTTTAAGCTTTTATAAAGCTTACTTCTATATAACTACTTTGCTTTAGCTTTACTTTACTTCTACTTTCGCCTTGCTTTACTTTTACTCTTATATACTTTAGTATCCCTACTTTTACCTTCTTTATTTAGTCCGCCTTCTATGTCTATACTTATGCTAGATGGCCTAAGGGAGAGATATAAGGAGAAGGAGCCTAAAGGCTATACCTGAGAGCAAAAGTAGATATAGAGGTAGAGTGAGTCTACTAGGGAGAGTGAGTCTGCGAGGCTTACTACTAGGGAGAGTGAGACTGCAGGGTTTACTACTAGGGAGAGCCTTACCTAGAGCCTTATCCTATGTAGTACTCTACTAGAGAGAGCTTCACCTAGAGCCTTATCCTACGTAGTACTCTACTAGGGAGAGCCTTACCTAGAGCCTTATCCTATATAGTACTCTACTAGGGAGAGCCTTACCTGGAGCCTTATCCTATATAGTACTCTACTAGGGAGAGTAGCACTAGCTAGGAGCGCTAGCTTACTAGAGGATATCTTTTTATTTTTTCTCTTATTTCCTTTCTATTTTTACTACTTTTACCTACTTTCACTACCTTCTTTTACCTATACTAATACTGCTATAGTTTCGTAGTACTGCTTTTATCACGTGTTTAGCTTCTAAGCTAGGGAGAGCAGACGCTAGCATACTATTAGACATGCTTTTTATATATAGTCACTTAGCATTCCTCCGTTTCCATTTAGGGAGAGTATTGAGTTAGGAAATGGCTACGCTAGAATGCGTAAGAGCTAGTCACGTGATATGTCACGTGACTTAGGTTCGCACTAAGCGAAGCCTCTGTCTATAGTCTCGTCTACGTGTTCTCTATACTTAGACTCCTTAATGCAATTAGTATATACATTCAGATACCTTATAGTAATTCTAATAATAACTATATTATCGATATAGGTATATAAGAAAGCTTAATATAGCTAAAGTATTTGATTAGTCTATTATTAAATATAAGCTATAAAGTTCTTAAAACCTATTATAGTAATATTAAAATACTTTTATCTTTTATAAATAATAACT